>PVIJ01013419.1:0-45203 GCA_004024925.1 Scalopus aquaticus
CACTATGGAAAGCTGTATGGCGATTCCTCAAATTGCTAAACATGGAGCTCCCATACGACCCAGCAATCCCACTTTTGGGAATTTACCCAAAGGACACAAAAACACTAATCCGAAAGGATACATGCACCAGTATGTTCATTGCGGCACTATTCACAATAGCAAAGGTATGGAAGCAACCCAGATGTCCAAAAATAGATGACTGGATCCAGAAGATGTGGTACATATACACAATGGAATACTATTCAGCATTCAAAGAAGATAAACATATGCAATTTGCAGCGACATGGATGGAATTAGAGGGAATCATACTCAGTGAAATAAGCCAGAAAGAACAAGAAAAATATCAAATGGTTTCACCTATAACAGGACTATAGAGAAACCAAATAGGAGAGAGACACTCAGCAGGGGGGGGGGTGGGTGCAGGGGAGGATAAGGGCACAAAATGGAAAAGAAAAGAACACAAGGGACCATGGAGATGGATCACGGGTGAACTGGTGGTGGGCTACCCAAGAGGAATACAAAATGCAAAAGACATAAATAACAATAAAAATTTAAAAAAAAAATCACAGGTTTTTGTACACAACCTTCCCCTCCTCCCAAACTTTTATACAGAAGGTCACACCAAACAACCAACATTCAGTCAAAAGCCCTGGGTCACTGGGGTACGAACTCCCACCCTGTTGGAGCTTTAAATCAGAACTTCTTAAATGTCATGTGACTGGTCTAAGAACATTCCAAACTCAATTTTCCATTCGGAAAAGTGTGGGGTGAGGCCTGAGGGTGTGCCTTTATAACAAGCTCCCCGGGGATGCTGAAGCCGCAGGTCAGAGGTCTGTGTCGAATACAAGACTGTATGTCTCTCAGAGCGGATGGCGTCTGTTTTATTCACAGAGCCTGAACACAGCAACTACTTAATAAAGGTTTGTGGAATGAATCGAGCCAGCTGGATACCCAGCCCTAAGGCTCCCCATGTGTGACCTCATTTCTCCAGTGCCTGAGACTCGCTTGCTCTTTGAGAATAGAGTGTATCCAGAAGCTGGAGCGCTTCCTGGCCAGGACTGAACCAGGAGTTGCCTGTATTGAGATGGGAATAATTCTAACCTCACTGCCTTAGTTCACAGTCTCTTCAACTGCCTCATCTGCACCCATCACCCCGTACTTGTCTTCACCAGATCTGCTCCTGCTCAGAAGCCCAAACACCCAAATCTCCCTGCCTCAGCTTGACCTCCTATCCTTCATCTCCTCACCTGACCATATCACACCACAGTCTTGACTCCTGGCTTTTCCATACTGCCTCTTTCTTGTCCCTAATCCAGGCTAGTCATCTCAACTCTTGCCCATATCCCCATCACACTTACCCCTTTACTAACCTTCCCTTTGCGCTCCCCACCCCCCAACCATGGGCCTGTGTTAGGATCTGACACACCCCATGGAGCAAGGAGACCACCTCTTGCCTGGGAGACTGCTCTCTGCACCCCCTCTCCTACTGGTCCCTTGTTTCCTCTCTGGCTGCTGCTTCTTTGGTCCCTCATGAACTTCCCCATGGTCAGTCCCTGCTCTCTTCAGTGCTCTGAAAGTACTTCCCACTGGGCCTGCACCTGCCAAATCCATACTTCAGCCAAGACTTGAATGTAGATCACCATCAACCAACTCTCTCCTTTGACTACCAAGCCCCGATCACCAGAGGCTCAGTCTGAAATGAGAGTGTCACCCTCCTCTCTTCCCTTTCTATCCCCCTCAGGCCTGGCCAATCTACCTCCTAACCTCCCCAGGCCAAGACCCTTGCCCTGTCTCCTAGATAGAGCTTTAAGGACCCTCTCCTGAGGTTCCTGGGCCCAGCTCCTCAGTGCTCAAAGAAGATGTGCCAGGCTCCACCAGTAGCTCTGATTCCTCAACACTGGACACAGTCAGACTGTGCTACAGTCAGGCCAATATGAGAATGGGCATCTGCTGCCTGATCACCATCTGACATCCACCAGGAACAGAAAGGATGGAGGAGAAGCTATCCAAAGCCCATGAGGCCAACCACTGGGGACTTCCCACATCAGTACCTCAGTATTGGGAGGGGATGTCAAGCACGTGCTTCACAGTATGAAGCCAAACTGATGGTGGCTGTGTGATAGGCCTGATTTTACTAGGCCTGATTTTTCTTACTGATTTTACTAGACACTGTTCACCCTACAACACAGGAAGGACAAGGTTGTGCCAAGCAGCATTGGCACCAGAGGGCCAGGGTCTCCAGGGATGACAAGGCCAAGTCTCACTGGGCAGGAAGCTCAAGGAAGCTCAGAGACAGGTGGCTCCTAATTTGTCAGAGGGGCCTTCCCAACTGTCTCCACTCTGCCCGGTGGCCAGCCTATCTTGCATCCTCCTTGGAAAGATGAAAAGATACCCCTTGAGTAACGTTTTTCCAGGTTTCACTGATCTCGAGTACTAGAAAGTGATGAATAAGTCTGTGGTTTTTCTATGGAGGTTCCGTGTCAGATAAAGATTCTTCCGATGCTGCCCCCACCCCCCAACCCCTGGTGTGAGTAAGCCGCTGCATATTAAAGACAGGAGGTTGTCTTGGACACTCAGAACGCCGCAGCAGATCAGAACAAGAGAGAACACGTCCTGCCAGCCTAAACATGAGCAGTCTCCCTGTCCTGCACCTTTTTCTGCTCCTGCTTGGACTCCAAGTGCCTCAGGCACTAGGGATGCCCATATCTTACACAGCGAACATCGATGAAATCATTTCCATCTTACGAAACGCCTCTTTTTCTTCCCAAGTGAGTAGCTGGGATACACTTGGCACGGGGCAGGGCAGGATGAGTGGGGGCCTCATGCCAAAAGGACTAATGGGTCTCTCTCTCTCTCAGCCTTCACAGGAATCCTTGAGCACAAGTGACATATATACTCTACGGGTAAGATCTCACCCCACACTCGGGCTAATCTGGGTTCTGAGCCTCCTCCTACTTGTGTAGCTGCAGACATACCACTGCACCTCACCAACCGTCAGCTTTTGTATCTGTGAATAGGGTTTACAGCATTACCTCATGGGTTGTTTGTGAGAATTCAATGGTGTGTGTGCATAAAGTTCCCAGGTCAGTCCCTAGTGACTGACAGGTGTTCAGTACATTTCCCCAGCAAAGGTTAGAATATGAAAATGATTTCTTAAACCTGAAAAAAGAAAAGGCAGCTCTAAAGGTCTACTGGCCAGTTTTCGGTGGTGCAGGCATTGGACTGGCTGACTAAAGTTTCCCCCAGGAATATGTCGGCTGCCTTCCTTTTCTTAAAAAATTGACTTAAGTCTTCCACCCTGACTGACGCTGAAAAATCAGTGTTTTCTCCCAGTTCCAGCTGGCTTCAGTGTTTGCTTCACCCTGTCTTCATGGCATTTCTTGGATCAAACAAGAGGCTGGATTGTTCCTGACTGTATTGGCCATTTGCACCTTCCTGTTTTGGACACCCACAGTTCACATGCTGGGGTCTCTATGATTTCTTACTGATTTTACTAGGCCTAAATTGACTGAAGGCATTAACTCTGATAACTGGCTTATTAATGTAATTATTACCCTTGGCCAACTCCTCTGCTTCTTGGAGAAGGTCTTTAAGGAAATGTTTTTCTTCCTCTGAGTGTTGAAAGATCCACTCAAGCCCTTTATGTGGCTTAGATGTGCCGTGGGAGGAGGCCTGCTGGAGAATGCATTCATCTCCAGGCCTGGGCAGCCCAGGGAATCACCTGGGGCAAGAGGGATTAGTAGGGGGTTGTCCAAAGATGTCCCTGAAAGTTAGCACGGGAAATGGGAGATAACTTCAATGTGGGCATGGAAAGGATGCTCCCCAACCCTGTAAGCTTATGCACTGTCTTTGTTTCCCTAGCATAAGGACCTTCTCGGGCCAAACCTGGCTGTATTCTCAAAAGCTACTGAAAACTTCAATGACACTGGATTGAAAATCAATAAGACTCTTCAGGTGTGTGAACTCGTTGAGGGTTTCTGAGAACCCTGTCAACCCTGCCTCTGGAAGGGAGGGTAGCAGGGCCAGCTCCTTTTTCAATGGAGTCTCTAACTGCCTGCTTTGGTCTCTTCCCACAGGTTTTCAAGCCACACCTTCCCATCTCCACCTCCAAGGTAAGCTGCCCCCAGATGCCCCTGCAGTCATAACCTCAGCTATAACCTGACCCCCAGCCTATCATCACTCCAGACTTGGTCTCATCTAATGTCTCCTTCCTGCTTTCTTTGCAGGAAAGCCCCATTGTTATTGAGGATAACTGGAATGATTTTAAGAGAAAACTTCTTCACTATCTGGATTTCCTTTCAACATTTCTGGAAAAACCTACAAACACAGAGCCCTAGAAACCTCAGAGCGATCTCCAGTTCCTTCTCTGGGCCTCGAGTCCTTGGGAAGCCAGAAACAGCAGGACATCTGAACACTCTGGGACATCTCCCACCTGTCCAGGACTGGAATGGTTTCACTTCTCCCGGGGAGGCAGAAGAATTGCTCATTATCTAATTTTTTAAATGTGCAGGTCCCATTTTGTGATTATGTTCTCATTTTTATCCTATATAGAGTATTTATGTATTTATGTATTTATTTATTTATTACCTTGTGAAATGTGAAATGTATTTATTTTAACAGAGGAGCCATGTCCTGCTCCTTCTGAACAAGACTCAGGAAGGGTACTCAGGGGCATGTTGTCTTGTACCTCGGGTTTTATACCAGTTTCTACACATCTGTGAAAATAAACCACACTCCCTGAAAAACTGCTTTGTCGCCAGTATCTCACTTTGACTCAGACCCTAGCCCTCCTTCCTGATGAATCAGCAGCCTCTCTGACCCTGCCCCACTGCAGACCTCCCTGCCACCAAATGGGCCCCACACCTTGGCAATCTGTGGTCTATCAGGGAACCAGATTGAGTTTCAGAAAATGCCAAGTTTCAGAAAATGCCAATGTGACCAGGTTAGTTTGACACCAATTTTCCAGTCCTTGGGGTCTTCTGGGCCCTGTCTACATACTCAGGATAGCAAAAAAGGTCTGCTTTTACCCATTGCTTCTATTTCCTTACTGCCACGGCTACCAGCCACCTTAGCCACACACCTCTCAACCTTTAACCACAAAGTCACCTCACTCAGCCTTGCAGGCCTGATCCTGACTTGGCATGACAAGTGCCTACTTTAGAGACTAACTTAAATGCTTCCTACCCTGCCTGTATCCTCCCCAGCACATCTGGGTCCAAGCAAAGCCCCGGACTAGGGCCCAGAATCCAATGTGGTCAGCTCCTAGTCAGGTTGGGGCATTTCTGTGTCTTGTTAGAGTTACCTAGAGGGCGAGGATTGATGACTCCCTGACTCATGAGAGGCATTTGGCTGCTCCTATCTCCCCTACAGGTTTTTCAGGTTTTTTTTAATATATATTTTTATTGTTATTTATGTCTTTTACATTTTGTATTCCCCTTGGGTAGCCCACCACCAATTCACCCGTGATCCATCTCCATGGTCCCTTGTGTCCTTTTCTATTCCATTTTGTGTGCTTTTCCTCCCCCCCCCCCCCCGCCCACCCGCTGATTGTCTCTCTCCTATTTGGTTTTCTTACAGGTTTTTCAGTTTTATGTCTTTTCTCCCATCCTGTCCTGTCCTTAGTGCCAGGTCTCTAAGTTCAGTTGCCACCAGGGGGCAGCAACGCCACATTGTCAGTCCCAGGATCACCCTCTGTAGGCCAAAGTTCCCATCCTTACTCAAATCTAAGGTGTCTCCACAGCAGATTACTTCAACCAGAATTTTTTTTTAACTCAAAAATATTAGCGCTTTCCTTTGGGAGGGAAATATGAGAGCTCATGTATGCTGTTTACCGAAATACTTGGAAACACAGAAAAATAACCCAAAACAAACTGCCAGGAAGGCAAGTGCCAAGAGACAACTCGGGAAGCATCACCAACCTCACCCCATGATGTGAATCCTCCTGCTGCGGGTAGCCTGCTTCTCCCAGCCTGGCTTCAAACCTACATTTGATCAGTTCAGCAAACCAAAGCTTCCCCTGCCTGAGGCAAGGGGGTGAGGAAACACTAGGTCATACCCTTTGGGTCTTAGACCACCCTGCACAGGTGGTTATTCCAGAGAGTGGTATGGATCTTGTCAGATATGCTTCCCAGCAGGCTACATATGTGGAGCCTGAGGAACGATCAGGAATTCCTCAGGCAGAAATCAGTGCAGACAGGGACATCAGGTTAATGGCACTGGGGAGGAAGGGCAAGGAGGTCTAATAGTTTACCTCCCTTGGCCACTACCCTCTGGGCCCTAGGTACTTCTGTGCCTTATCCTGATCCCCTCCTGCCATTCCGCTCTCTGGTCCCAGGAATGCCCAGTCCAGCATGGCCACTGTGGAGACAGCAACATTGGACAATCACGGCCTGAGAAGTAGAGGGGATATGGATGAGGACGGATAGGATGGGGCCACATCAGACACCACATTTAATACCATGAGGAAGCAGCCAGAATAGAGGGAGAGAGATGCTGGCAGAAAGAGAAGCTGACCAAACAGAGAGGGAGCCCCAGGCCCACGGTGGGAGGAAGGGGGAGGCAGAGGTGTGTGCGTCAGTTTGGATGTCCCAGTGAGTTCTCACTGAGGGTTGGGAACACAACTTTCCTCTTCCAAACCTCAAATCAGGCTCACTGAGGAAGTGATGGATCAGGCAAAGTTGCTGCTGTCCTAGACTGAGGAATCCCCTCAAAGCCCTTTATATCTGGAGAAACTGAGGAACAGAGAAATCAAGGGAGTCTGAGTTCAGAGTCTCCCAATTCTTAAGCCACAGTATTTCGTCCCATGCCAAGTGGGGCACGGGAGCCTTCTGAGTCTGGCACAAGGCTCATGCGGGGCATCCTCTTTGACTGACTCAGGCCTCCAGAGATACCTCCTGGTTCCAGCCCAGGTCCGAGTACATAACCTCTGTGCCTCGGTCCATCCTCCATTCACCCAACCACACGTATCAACAAAGTCCTCTACATGCCCATCAGTTCCTCCTCCTCCCCAGCAAGCCCCCTCTTATTCACAAGCTGGGGCTCAGATCCAGTCTGGCCCTCTGTGGCCCTGTCCATGTCACCCCCACACCTATGCCCCATGGGAGCTCTGAGAGAGAAACCACCAGCTCAGCCTCCTCCTGCCTTGGCTGACAGTTCCTCCCTTCCACTCAGCTCCATGAAGACCCCAGGGTAAACTGCCCACCGTGAGACTTGGCTCACCCCCCACCACCACCACTCTACTTTCCCCTCCATGAGTCCTTTAGGCTGCCCCGGGGCCCAGGGAATCCTCATCAAAAGGCTTCTTGCCTCCTTTTCCTTAGGCTGAGGGACAGAGTCAAGGGCAGCTCATTCTCACAAAGCGCGGCCCTCGAAGCCTGGCAGCTGGAATCACCTCGTCCCAGTCAGGATGGGGAAAGGACTGGGAAGGACAGTCACCTGTTTTGGGTTTTCGATTGCTTCTTTCCAGGAAAATGCATGTGATTAAGTCACTTACCAGTCAGTCAACCTCAAATATTTAAGTTGCCCTGTGGGGTCTGCCTCCTGGTACTAGGTGTGGGGAGGTATTGGGCCACTGGGTAGGGGTCTTCCCATGAGGGGAGCCTAAATTCGCCCCCTCCACCAGGACAAGAGAAATTTCTAGAGACTACTCCAGACCCCTCTCCCATCTCCCATAGATAGGGAGACTGAGGGTGGAAGGGAAGGTATCTATTCAGTCTAAAAAGAAAGCAGCCCTCCACAATACCCAGCGCTCCACAAAAAACCACAAAGTGGGCCTCCACCCCTACGTGGGGATGAGCCAACTGGTACTCAGAAATGGGAGTCATACCCTGAGGTCATGCAGGAAGAAGGGGCCAAGCGCGAAGGCAGGGCTGCGTCCGCCACAAAGGGGCTGCTGCTCTCCCACGAGGCTACACAGGACACCTGGCACAACCTTGACAGGGATGTGGTCCGAGGGAGTGGGAAACCAGTGTGTGTTGAAGGAGAGCTGGTGACCCAACTCTTCCCACCCTCCTCCCCCTCCAATTCACTGTCACCTTTACAACTACTTCTGCTAGGTCCTCAGCCTGTGAGGTGGCAGGGCGACTCACCCTGTGAGGGGCTGAGGGGCCCCTGGAGGAGGTGCTAGAAGGAGGCTCTGCGCAGAGGTAGTGATGCCAAACAGGGAGCAGAGGGGGAAGCTCAAGGTCAGGTCCATTCACAACTGATGAACTGGGAAGCAGAAATGTGCCTGCCCAAACAGGTCCTCAGGGAAAGTCTGAAAGTGCCCCGACACTTCAGAAAAGCCCGAAAGGAAACTCATTCCAGAACCACCTGTCATGCCCTCAACGGAAAGTCTGTATCTGCAACCTTAACTCCAGCCCAGCTCCAGACAGAGGCGGGTCCCCAAGCCCCCACCCAGCACTCTGGCCTGGACTCAAGTCTCAAACACAGAAAAATGAGGCGAATGCTCAGGACTTTAGGAAGTAGTAAATGTTTTTCTGGTCTAATGAGTTCTCCTCATGTTAACTTTTAGTGGAGCTCTCAATGACTCTTTCCCAGGGAGGCAAATAAAACAAGAGGTCCCTTCTGGCTATCTGACGACACCGTAGCTGCTGACACAGTCATCAGTGGCAGATGCATTTCTAGTCCTGGAGGGAGTCCACTGGGTAGGTTGGAAGCTGAGGAGGGGAGGACACCAGTGGGTAGGTGTGGTGCACCATCCATCGAGTAATTGTGTCCACCGTGACTCACTGGCCTGAGCAGTTGCTCCAAGAACCAAGGAATGAAGTGGAAAGGCAGTCTCAATGGCGTCCCTGAGCGCCACACTGCCTCGCTGGCTCCGTGTACCCCTCTAGTGCTAGGAACTCTTTCCCAGTGATTTCCAAATGTCTTAGGCCCTGGCCTTTTCCCAACCTCTGTGACCCAAGTACTACAACTGAGCCTTCTTGGAGGTGTCCTGGCTTCTCAAACTTGCCATGTCCTTTCCAGTCTGGACTGACTCCCCAAACCTCTCTGGTACCTTGGGTCTCCCCCATCACACCAAATGGCCCCAATGTCTACTTTGATGGCTGAGCCAGACCACACTCACCTCTGCCCCCAAACCCAAACATCCCAGTCCCCTCAAGGCTTTCTCTTAACTATTTCACTCTCATTTCATTACTGCCCCTTCCTGTTTGCTCAGTCCCTGTGCCCCTTTATCACTGTACCTATGAGTCGGGGCCTCGTCTTCTCTGTCTCCCTCCCATTGACCACTGCAGGCGAGTGCTGAGTCACCACACATGGTGGACCCTTCTGAAAGTCTGCCTGGATAGATACAGAATCCAATCACCTCCCAGATCCTTCCAGGCCAGTCAGGACTCATCAGTGTCAGGGACATGGGGACACCCAGTATGCAGGACCAGAACAGAACCTTTTTAAGGGGCACAGCTAGGGATATAGAAGGGAGCTACAAACACAAAGCCCAGTGATGTTGCTTCACATGTCTGGTGTGGCCTGGAGTGGCCAGAATCCCCTCTCTGGGAAGGATGAGTCTCTTTTAGTGCTGTCCCTACGGAGTCTCCCAAGAGTGATGCAGGGCGCCATGAGTTCTGGGTCTGAGTATAGGCTGGGCTCCCCACCTCACCACATCTGTGCAAAAAGATGCTCCCTGGGGTTAGGGCTGACAAGGAGCTGCTGTCCCTGAAAATCCCAGCAAGGCTGAGTCTTCTGTGCAATTTGGGCTCAGATATCGCCTGAAGTGGTGAGGATGAGAGAAAAGTTTGAAGCACTGCTTCCTCCCTGAAAGGATTCCCTTACAAAGCCTTCTGGGAGAGGAAACAATTTCCTCTGTCAGGCAGAGATAATTGATTCCCTGGTACTGATCGGGAGCTGAGGCTCAAGGAGGGATTTTCTTAGGCTACATAAGGAGCAGAAGTGGGGAGTCTAAGTGGAGTACACAGAGATATCAAGATAGCAGGCTCTGCCGGGGAAATTCTGCCTTCAGTCCCAGGGCTTTCCTGGGTCAATGACAGGCCACTCTAGCTTCCCTCTGATGCCCTTTACAGCTACCGAAGGGAGTCACCCCCTCCGCTGGCCTAGCCAGGTGACCAGCATTTCCTGGTTCTCTGATCCTGGAAATAGAGTATCTTGGGAGTAGGAACAGATACGAATTCAAACTCTATCTCTGTCAACACTGATTGTGTAGACAAGGCAAGTCTCTGGGCTCCTGGGCCTCAAGTCCCCACTCCAGCAGTGGCCGGCCCAGGGAAGGGGAGCTCATCTGAAATGCAGAGCTCCCTACGGGATGTGAGGCATTTGGAGGCCCATTTCCTTTCCCCAGTAATAATTTCCTCTGTGATAAGGACAGGGGAGCCACAAGCACTAGTTTCCCCCAGCACCTGTGGGACACTCATAAGAAACCCCTTTCAGAGCATTTTCTCCTGGGCCTGCGACAAGGAAGCCAAAAAGGAGTCATATTGCTCATCATGGTCTCCACTCCTGCCCTCCCACAGTTCCACAGGGACCCCTGAGTCAAGGCCCTGGTGCAGGTCAATGCCAATTCTTCCTCTTTCCATTGGGTGCAATCTAGGGATGCCTGCCTGTTACGGCCTCACCCTTGATGTCACCTTCTCAGGAGAGAGAGATGTGGTTACCATGAATCTCACCACCAAAGCCATGGGCCTCTATCATTTACAAGCTGATTTTGATGCCTGCAGGCCACATGCTGCAGGTATGGACCTCCCCTTGGGGCTCCTTTCTGCTCTCCCAAGGGAGCCCTTGGTCACTGGCTCTTTACACCCAGCTCTGGGACCCGCAGTGCCATTTCTGAATGACATCCATGGCCTCAGAAATCATGTGGATATGGATAAGCAGGAGTCAATGAACCGCAGACCCTGCAGCCCACTTCTCCGTCCCCCGAATTCCTACCTTAGACACCTGGACAGTGGTTCTAACTCCTCTGACATTCAAAAGCAATGTGAGTGGGTCAAGCTCTAACTATGGGGCTAAGAAGTCCATAAAGAAAGTAATTCGTCTGTTTTTCATCATCTTTGTACCCAACATCTTCTGCTGGGCACCGAGTAGGTGCTCAATAAATACTGAATGAATGAGTCCATTACAACACGACGTCTAGTCTACCTCCTGCATTTCTCTGGAGTTGGCCGCCTCCTTACCATACCTGCTCCTAAATCCCTCTGCCTCTCTGCCCAAACCACTCTACTCCTCTCTTATGCTCCCCTCTCTGCCCTCCCACCCCCACCATCTTACTTGCCTACCTGATTCTACCATCGCAGAGTGGAAAGTGTGTTGACTGAGCTGCAACAACTTATTTCCAGGAAAGTGACCTTCTAACTCAAAGGAGCCACACCAGCCCTATGCTGCCCTGGCTCCATTCTGTGCGGTTTCTGTGTCGGGTGTCTCTGCCCACCCCCTCCTGCTCAAAGGCCTCATGCAACATGTGGAGAAGGGCCTGTCCCACTCTCACCCCTAGCCCCGTCACCTAGGAATGTTCCGCCAGGCTGGCTTGACAGTGGGGCCATATCTTGGCAGGGATCCCAGCGGGGTCTGGAGGATGACAGCCTGGCTTGGTTTTCCTGTACAGGGACAGCAACCCGCCTGCTGTGCAGTGAAACTTGGCAGGACCATGGGCTTAGGTCACAGTCCTCAAACCGAGAATTCCACCTGCTCTCAAGGGCTTGTCCACTTGATCCCAGCAGAACGCCCCTGCTTGTGTCCAAGCCCATCAGTGTAGACTGAATCAGTCTCTCGCTCCCAGGAGCATCACATTCGGTGCGGGGACCTTCTCCCATGCCAGAGAAGCACAGGGGCTGACATGGACACCTCATGTAAAACATCTGCTCCCCCTTCCCTCCCTGTGAACAGACACATCCAACCACACTGGCACACAGATGCTCAGACCAGACACGTGCGGACCCACACCCCCGCGATCATGAAACTCACGGCACGGGGCAGCTTGAGCTGGTTCCCTTGGGCAAACACAAACTCGTGCTGTCCTCTCCAAACTCTATTGTGAAAATCAAACACTTCTCAGCTACTCAAAGAACCTGTGGCTTTTCATAAGCAGTTCCTGTTCTACAGAGGCGCCCTGGACCTGGAGGTGGGCTGAGGCAGGGGCCATATAGGAAACCAAGCCTGGAAGACCTTATTTGAGAAGCTGTTGTCCCGGTGCCTGGTGTGGATACAACCATGAGCCGGCAGCTGCCCCTTGAAGCTCCTGGGACTGGGACCTACTGGAGGTTTTAGGTAGGAGCGAGAGCCCTCTTCAGATGGGAAGTCTGCTGTGCCCAGGGGAAACAAACCACATAGCTCAGAGGGAAGAGTCACTCAGCAAATGGTGCTGGAGGTAGGATTTGAACTCAGGGCCCTGACCCACCACTGCCTAAAGCCCTAACCCACCTCTGAGGCTTGGCGGTTGGAGACAGCTGTGTAAACCTGGACTACTGCTGTCAGATGGGCTCTCGCTGTGGAAGACACTCTGCAGTCTTGCTGGTGGACACACAGTTGTCACAGCCTCTGCTCACAGGGGCTGAGGGCCAGACCACTCCGGGTCCTTGGTTGGAGGGGACGTGACCGGTCACAGGACTATGCCATGTGGCTGGACCCTGCTTAGGTGGAGAGTGGGGCAGGCATTTGAGAGTCCTCTTCACATTCAAATCTTTCACTGTGGATGGAGAACATGGCTCTAGGAATAGAAGGGCAAGGGTGGGGTTAGAATGGCCCTGAGGTCCCATTCACCAAGGGCTCGGAGGGCAGAGTCAGCACAAAGGCCTCTCGGGCTAACAGGCAGTACGGAAAGCCCTGAGCAAAGGAGCCCCTTCCAGCGGCTCACAGACCCCGCCTCCCTGGCCACTTCAGGCCAGAAAGTCCAAGCTGTGTCCTGGGGGCCTCTGAGAGGGAGGGAGCAGCCTCTGCTGGTCAGACTGCCCAGGGAGGGCTGGAGAGGGCTTAAGGAGGTGGGAGGGTGGGCTGCTAGTTCTTGGAAAGTCTCATTAATGAAAACCACCCCCCCTGCGCCTGACCACCTGGGGAAAAGGCTCACTGTTCCCATGTGTAGCTGATAAGGGCCAGGAGATTCCACAGTTCAGGTAGTTCCCCCGCCTCCCTGGCGTTCTGTGGTCACCATTAATCATTTCCTCTAACTGTGTATATAAGAGCTCTTTTACCAGTGAGCCCAGTGCTCAGAGAGAAAGGCTAAAGTCCCCAGGAGGATGTGGCTGCAGAACTTGCTTTTCCTGGGCACTGTGGTCTGCAGCATCTCCGCACCCATGGGCCTCTCCAACACTGTCACCCAGCCCTCGCAGCATGTTTATGCCATCAAGGAGGCCCTGAAACTCCTAAATCAGAATAATGACTCTGCCGAAGAGCTGGTGAGTGAGGGAGGGAGTGCAAGCCGTGCTGGACCACTTTGCTGGCCAGGACTGGCCCTGTCAGTTGGATAACACATTTTCCTTTTCCACAGAGTAAAATGGTAGAAGTCGTCGCTGCAAGGTTTGACCCCCAGGTAAGTTGCTTTTCTCTAACACACCTTCCCAGTGACCTCTTTCCAGGGGTGGGTTCATTTTAGATGGACTCTCACTGGAATGCCCACTTTTTCTCCAGTCTACTGGCTGCCAGAAAGAGAGGCAATCAGGAGGCCACTGGTTTTGCTCACATGGGTGCCTTTATTAGCTTTAACAGCCATGGGCAGACCTAGCATTCAAGGAGTCAGGGACAACTAGGCAACAGGTGGGGGTACAGGGGTTACTTCAGGAGACAGGGGCTGTGGGCTTGGGCACTCAGTGCCCTGAGACCAAGACCCGTGTAGACAGCATGCTGGCTAGAGGGGCACAGAGAGGCTTCAGGATCAAGTCTTGCTCACATAGATCTGAGCAATGCCCTGCTCTGTTCGTAGTGGTGAATGATGACTAACTGCCTTTGCTGGAGTTGGGACCCTCTTGAGATGCCAGCCCAGGGAACGTGACTGTGCTGGCTGAGGGTGACTTGAGCTGAGTGGCAAGGAGGAGTTAAGACTTGTGCTTGTGGTGAATACCAGCAATAAAGCGTTATATATGAGTGGACCCTGCCTGAGATTAGTCGGAAATTATTCTGTGTCTCTCTCAGACCTTATTCTTGGGGAACGGGAATGGGGGGATAAGATAGCATGATGGAGAGGATGTCCTAGCCCAGTGGTGGGGGCTTAGCTGCTGCTCACCAAAGAATGAACACATTTTCCACAGGAGCCGAGGTGCCTGCAGATCCGCCTGAAGCTGTACAAGCAGGGCCTACGGGGCAGCATCACTAATCTTGAGGGTCTCTTGACCATGATGGCCAGGCACTACAATTCATCGTGTGCCCCTACCCCAGACCAGGTAACTGCATCAGGGCCCCAAGTGGAAAGGTCTTACTCCGGGAGGGTGAAGTACTGGGTAAGGAGAAACTGTGCAAGTCCCAAAGGGGTTCTGTCTTAACAGATTTGTATTGATTAGATCCCCCTTGAGAGGGAGCAGCCCAGACCATCTTTATCTCCAGGAAGTAACGCAAGGTGTCTGGGAGCCAGAGCTGCTACTACTCTTGTTGTTGTTGTTATTGTTAATGAGGTCAGAGGTGAGGCAAGCCCAAAGAAACTCAGGACCTGCCTGAGGCACAGGAAGTTCCAGTGCCCAAGTGCCACCTCCCAACAGGACTTTCCCCCAGGATTGCATGGGAGCAAGGAGGGGTGCATTCCGGAAAGGGCAAAATCCCAAAACACTCTTCCTGCAGGAAGGAACTAAGGTCTGTGGCCTTGACTTCTGCTCCTCTGAGCTCCTGAAACTGGCCTCAGTCCAGCTGCTCTGGCCTGGCCTGGGACCAAAGAGGCAGTGGCTCACCTTTCCAGCACACCAGCCTTAAGCTGGCACTTTGTCAATCCCTGGCCCCGCCTGCTGCTGGCAAGCTGGGTATCCCATGGGTGAGACATGGGTGGCAACATGTCTTGACCCAGGTCAGCAGGTGGCCACAGACAAGCTCTCTGGCTTCTGAGTTTTAAGAGGCAGTACAGAAACACCCTGTGCTTCCCCCATGTGACCTATTCATGCCTGGACTAAAGTTTTCTCATTCTATCTTTCTTTCTTAAAGGCAACTTCCTGTGACACCGAGCTTATCACCTTCAAGAGTTTCAAAGAGAACCTGAAGAATTTTCTGGAAGACATCTCCTTAGACTGCTGGGACTCAGTCCAGAAGTGAGGCAGGCTTGTCCAGTCAGGGGCCAGCCCTGGAAGCTTACCTCACAGATCACTGTCCTCCTCCCACAGAGCCAAACAAAACTCAGGATCTTGAAGGACCACAGGCTGGGTCAGGACCCAGGGACACACAGACTTGTTCTGGGTCATGATGACTCCAATTTGGATATGGCTGGGGCCTGGGGGGTGTTTTATACTCCTCTAGAGATTGGTAATATTTATTTATATATTTATGTATTTTAATATTTATTTATTTATGTTTATATTTATTTAAGCTCATACTCCATATTTATTCAAAATCATTTGCCATAATAATAAATTATTAAAAGTCTGTTATTTGTGCCATTTTCCAGTTTGTTTTCAATCACATGTAAATGCTGGTGCTGCTCTTCTCCCTACCAGGCAGGGAGGGGAGGAAACTGGGAGGTGGGGGGTGAGCAGGGGCCTCCAGAAGGTCAGGCACTGTTTGAGGGGCAGTGCTGCCAGAACAGGATAGGAGGTGAGAACCAGTCTGGGTGCAGCAATCTGCAAACCCTCATGTGCTTCCCTGATGCTCAAGGGCTCCCACTCCAGAGAGAGGTTTCAAGGTTCACGCAGAAACCGAGGACCTGCCCCGCAGGAATGATGCTCTAGAGAAGGGGCATCGCCTTTCCTGGCGTTTCTGGGGCTTGGCTGATCAGTAGCTAAACTAGTGTCAGATGAAACATCTATGTGCCTCAGGGGCTTAGACCCTGTTGGTCACACACACACCCTGCCCCCCAGGTTTAATAAGGCTTCAACTATTCCTAAGGTGAGCCAGCAGAGAGAATAGCTGTTCAGGGCAAAATAACCAAACCACAGGGGTCAGAGTTCAGCATTTTTATGAAACTTTCCCCCAAATGGGTTATCTTAATCTTTGAGAGTCAGAATATAAGCTCATAATTTGTTGATACATGGCTGTTAATGTGGTGCTTTTCTGTGCTGGTTTTTATTTTTACATGAAGTTTCCAACCATTCAGGCACAGTCTCTTAAAATTCATAGCAGTTAAACCAAGGAAATAGCAGCTCTCCTCCATCCCCTTGCTTGGCCAGCAGAGCTGAAGACCTATTCCTGTGTCCCTCCTGGGGGCTGGGAGGAAGAATGTGTGTCCCCAAGTGTCAGGTCGGCAGTGGGGCCAACCTTCTCCCTCACAGGTGGGCCGAGGAACACTATTTTCGTGCCCCTGCCCAGTTCTCCCTGCTCCCGCTCTCTCTGCTCTAGCCAATAACTGCAGACTATGCCAGCCCAGATGAAAGACCTGTCTCACACCCAGGCAGAAAGACCATGACTCCAGATGTGATTATGAAGAAAAATTCTTAGACAAAGCCTGAATTTCAGCAAAGACAAGAATCCATGAAGTGGGCTGCAGTCATAGAAAATGCATCAAAAGCACATCTTGCCTAGTGATAAGGTCCTCCCTGTTTTCCTCATAAGCCAGTTATGACTGATAAGAGATTTAGCATTTCCTTAGACTCACATATATAGGTAACCCTCCGCATAGGGCTCGGGTCAGTTTGGAGCCACCCCGAAGTATCATGCACCTATTTCTGCTCCTGGCTTGTGTACTCTGGGGCTTGGAAAGCCACTGTGTACCTATGAAGATCACCAGTGAATCTCCCCATGACAATTACAAGGAAGTCTGTGCTGAGATTTCGAAAGAACTTTTAGCTGAGAACAATAAGTATAATGTAAGTCTGAATCTTCATCAAACATTCTTTTGCTTTCAGTGGTGCTTTGTGTTTCTGACCAACTTCTTCTGCTTCCAGGGTTCCTTCAACAGTCCCTAGAACACCAGTAAGGTAAGGAGGAGTCTCCCCATGGACCTTTCTCACCACATTTTAAAGGGATCACCCTAGCTAGGACCCAAGGTAGAGATAAGAACAGGGGCGTTGGAGTGAGAAATCTGGGAGCCCCCATCCCCAACTGATAAACTAGTAGCTGGGCCCACCCTGAGCCTTGTGGGTGCCCTGACCACTGTCCCAGAGCATCCCTGCCCAGGGAGAGGCCAAACTCCCATTGCATAGGTAGCAAGTCCCATGGGTCTCCTGTGAGACAATGAGGAAAGGGCTTAAACCGGAGTCAAGGGTGCCAGCTGGCCAGAGTGACCAGGGCTGGATGAAGTTGGGGATGAGCCGGTATTCCTATGTGCACCACCACCATCCAAGTAACCCCAACTTTGTTGCAGGAACCCTGCTATGGAAAGTTTACACAGGATTTCATCTCCACCCTGGAGGGATTGAAGAACTCTAACCAGCAAGACGTTCACATACAAAAGGTTTATAAGGGCATGAAAAACTCACCCAAATCTCACCCAAATGCTCAAAGCTTACAGTAAGTTGCTGTTTGCACTTAGGGGAACCCCAGATATAATTTCGTTGCCACCACAGCCAGAGTGCAGAGTGGCAAAGGGCTTCTTAAGGCCTCATGTGAGGTCTCAGGAACTGCTTTCTGATCTGAGACACGCACTCAGTGACAGGAGCCGAGGCACTGGGCAGGCAGGATTTAGGGATCATTCTGGAGGCTGCTGTGACCCCTGCCAAGTCCCCATGCAGAGAGATCAGTGTGAAGCAGTCTGATGCCAGTCAAAGCAGGGCAGGTCATGGACTCAGTCTGGGGAGAGGGTGCCAACCCTGGTCAGGTGGCCAGTTGAATCTGGCTCTGTTTTGCCCTGCCCGTGGGGCTCCTTCTGGGCTGATGAGCCCCACTGGGAATCCAGGATGCAGAGATGGCCAGAGGTTTAGGGGAAATGACCAAAGTGCTCCTCCCTCTTTGATCCTGATTGCACTATCCCTGGGAGCTCCCATCTTGCTTGTCTTCATGTCCCTATTCTGGGCAGCAATGGCGCCCGCTCACAGCGTGCTGGCTCCCTCAAGGCTACTGGTGGTCCTCCAAGCCTGGGCTCCACTATCACCCTATGCCTCCCAGTATCCTCTCTAAGGCAGATGGGGAAGAGCTGCCCAAGTTACCTCCTAGGGGATCGGGACTTACAGGACCCCTGTGGCTGGGAGAATAGTTGACTTTCATTTTTTTCTAAGAGTGTTTCTTATTTAGCCCACAGAGCCAGCCAAGAAATGTATTACTGAAAGAAGTACTTTCTCACAGTTCAAGAAAGCCTTACAGAATGTTATCATAGCCATAGAAGGATGGAGATCATGTAAAACGGTCAAGGGCAGCCTCTGGGACCCTGTCCTCTCACTGAAGCCTGGTGCATGTGGTTAGAACTACAGGACATGGCATTGGAGGAACCTCAGAAACAATTTACAGCTGGGGTGGGTGGAAGTTTGCTGGCTGAGGTTGGCAGATGAAGCGGAGGGTGGGTAATGGTGGGATGAGGTTGGGATGGGGGCTGGGACATGGTGTCTGAGGAAAACATTTCTGTAACTGACATATCAGTACCTGTTGTTTCAGTAAAGCCAGGATATGGAAATGCTGGTGACTGAGAGTCATGAGAGAAAGTTCTGCCTTCCAGGGGCTTTGACAGACTAGAAGAGGCAAGGGTTTGTGACACCTTCACCAGGGCTTGTGTCCCAGACAGCCAGGGGTCTCTCAGGAGGTGCCTCTGGCACAAAAGGGTGAGTGGGAACCCTACCTCATCTTTCCCTCTGGGACACCTTCAGTGCCAGTGGACACACAGTAGGGGCTCCATCATGTCTGTACAGTTTGTTGCCATCTCCTATCTCCTTGTGTCCTTCACAACTGAATCAGATCCTTTCCCAGACCCCTCTCTCCACCTGAGTCAGCATGCATTCACCCTGAGAACCAAGGGCCAAGACTCAAGGCTCAAGGCACCTCCCTCCATCACTGTTCACTACAGCTCCTGGGGAACGCTGATTCATCTCCCCACTTCCACCCTAGGGCCCAGTGTGATGCCACAGAAGTGTCAGTCCTAGTAAATGGCTCAGGAGAAAGGGGCTTTTGGACTACTCACAGAGGCGTGGGCACAGTGGGGTATCTGAAACACATGGGGGACCCGCAGGCACCAAGGACACCTGCAAGCATCAGATCAACAAAGAGTCATCTGATTTTAAAGTGCAGCCACTTGGGGCCTCCCAGGTGGCCTAGGGTTAAGTTATGCTACCACCATGAAGGCCCAACACGATGACCTGAGTTCGATCCCGTCCAGGGAGCTGACCCACATGGCGCAGCAAACCTCTCCTGTCTCACCTGCTGCTCCCCTCAGCAGCGTATTTCAGTCAGTCTGCCTGTTCTGCTCCCCACTCTGTTTCTAGTGAATCTTCTCACCGCCCCCCTATCCCCGCCGCACCTCTGGCCTGCACCCCAGTTCTTCTAAACAAAAATTTAAAAAAAAACACTTCAAAAAAATAAAAATACAGTGCAGCCTCTCAGGTAGCCTGCAAAATTCCTCACAACCCCCTTCAGAGTCTCCTTGGATTAACAGCCATTCCCCAACTACCAATACCCCCACAACCCCAGAATATGGATCCTTGCCTGTGGTGAGTCCATAAGCACTTAAGTTCTGAAGGGATCCCCAAGCTTTGACCACCTACCCTTAATTCTCACCCAAACCCTAACCATTTGAACAGTTTATTGGAGGTCACTGGGATTACTCCACAATCCAAACAACTTCCTACAAGCCAAATCAGTCAGAACATGAACATCTATACCAAACTAGGAAAGATAAAGATCTAGTGTTCTGAAATATAATTAGGTATCAAGCTGCAACCACAGCTTAGCCCAGGTCAGACCTGCAGAGTCCACAACATCTACACATTGACAGATCTTCAGTAGCTCTAAAGCGGGCCAGTGTACAGGCCCAACACAGCCTTCCCATGCTCACTCCCTGCCTGAGGCGGCCCAGGCCACTCCCTGCTCATCTCTTCCTTGAGGGGCTGCATCAGGCTGGAGGTGAGCGGGTATGACTGGATGAAATTGCCAAATTATCTCAGAGTGGCCTTGTGGCTCAGGTTTGGTGTGGGGTCTAGCACAGGGCCACAGGCCAAAGGTAGTCTTAGCCCTGAGAAGGCGCACAGTGCAGCCCCCAAGGGGCTGTGAGTTCCCTTCCCTCAGGTGCACCAGCAGTTTCCAAGGCCATTCCTCTGTGAGACGGAGCGGACTGCTGGATGCATGGCAAGATGAGGTGAGAGAAGTGCTGTCAGGAAGACTCCGACTTACCACTTCATTGATCCAGCCGCCTCTTAGCTTGAGGCACCTAACAGTGAATGGTTAGGGGCTTGTATATACATTCTACCATCTCATTGCCATGTTCAAGACAGCAGGTTATATATGAACCTGCCACTATCTTGCCATGTGACCTTGGACAGGTACCTAGGTCTCTTAGCCATAGAGTCCACAAAGGCAAGTACACTCTAGCCCCTTGGCTAGATTACAGATTTGGTTAAGGGTTTCTGTCAAGCTTTGGGGACCTCAGAGCATCTGGATCAACTCTAGGGAGTCAGATTGACAGTTGCTATTGCCTCTCTGGTAAACAGAAGTTGGGAAGGATACAAATGGGAAGGTGGAATAACAGCCCTCCTCCCCTGCTGACAGCCTTAAGCCCTGGCGAAGGACACCAAACAGTGACTCATGAAGAAACTGCAATGAGGGCCACATGGGTTTTCCTTAAGGCCTAGTTTTCCTTCCAATTAGGCTCATATCTGGATAGCGATTCTGAGGAGCTTGCTATGAGCTGGAACCAAGTGGCAGGGCATGTGGGTACTGCTTATAAGACCCAGGCAGAACTGAAACTACAGTTCTCTGGCAGACCACAGGCACTGCTACCTGAGGATCTAAGGAAAAGCCAGTACATTGGAAGGCTGCTGCTCTGGGCTGGAAGCCTGACACAAGAGGTATAGTCCTAGCCATCAATTGCTGGGACTAGTCCTGGACACCCCCTTTACCAGGAAATAGGCTCATATTACATCCCTTCCTGGGTCTGAACCATGGGCAGGCACATCATCACCTTGAGGAAACACTCATGGTTTTGCTAGGCCCATTCTATATGGGTAGCCTGAGGAGACAGGCTCATTCACACACCAAAACTTTCTAGGACAATGGAATAGTTACCCCCTTCACAGAGGCCTCCCAACTGTCTATCACCTTCTGCCTCGTAGGGGCGCCATACCCCCTCAGAAATCAGTAGTTTGGAGGGTGGAACAAGGAATCTAAGCAATGTACTAAGTAGCAGTGCAGCCCTCTCTCCCATGCTATGCCTTGAAAGCTCCCACAGCCCTCTTAGCGTCACACAGCACGGCCACATTCAGCATATACATTCAGGGGGATCACACAGAAGGGCCACTTCATCCACAGAAACGACCAATCATTCAGTCCATGAGATGATAGATGTGAAGTTAACAAGGCAACATGGCAGGTACCTATGAAAGGTCCAGAATGGTATCGAAACTTGAATATCTTGTATGGGCCAAGGATTGGAGGGCTATTAAGATGACGACTTGATAGTGAATGACAGTTAAGCTTTCACCTTGGTTTTCTAGCCTGTGACAGCTGTTAATGTGGAGACCAGATCTGTGGAGAAAGGCTGAATTCCTGCCAGGCTAGTGGGTATCATGTTGTCTCTTTGCCTATAGAAAACTTGCTTCTTCAGTGTCCCTGGATAAATGAGGTCCTCAGTGTGGCTTGAATTGCATCCACTGACTCCCCAGTTCAGCTCTTTAACCAAGAGCTGGTCATCAGTTTATAATGAGGGCCAAGATGCCCGATACTTTCCTTCTAAGATAGCATGGACAGAAGCAGCCTGTCTGCTCTTCCCTGGCAGGCAGGACAGCTCTCAGGTGGGCCTGAAGGCTGCAGGGTGCTGTTCAGGCATCCTAACTAATCTCACATCTGTCCTGTTCGTGGAGTCAAAGATGGGGCTACCCACCTGGCCTGGGCCCATAGCCCCACGTAGACAGAACTGGGCCTAGAAACCAGGTGTGCCATGTTCTTGTGCCTCCTGCTTTCTGGCTACCTGCACATGTACATATTAGGGATTCAGGGTCTGCATGAATGGAAATAGAGGGTAGTGGATGCACTGACCAGGCACACACTATACCAACGTGTATTTCTAAACAAGCCATGGGTTTGTGTTGAAAGCACATGGCTAGTCTTTCTTGAGTCAGTAGCTCTTGCTGTGGACTCTCCCACCTTGTTATATGTGCTTCACAAATTAGAAATCTGACATGTAGGTCTCTCTTGGGCCTCAGTTTTCTTATCTGTGAAGTGGGGATGTGGCAAGGACAGGGAGGCCCAAGCCCCAGATAGTCTTTCTTGACACAAAGAGAAACAGATGCACAAGGAAGATGCAGAGCCCTGAGGCCCTGAGGCCTAGAACAGAGCTGGGAAAGGATGAATGCTGAGACCAATCTGTGGCTGACCCTGTTCTGAGGAGAAGGGAGGCCAAAACTCATGGCATCCTGGTCTGCAGAGGTCAGAGCAAGGCCAGTCCCCAAGACAGAAGCAGGAGATGAGGAAGGTCCATCTCACCTATTGTTTGTGCTGGAAGGTCTGTACCTCACAGGTCCAGAGAGGCCTGGGACTTTCACAGGACTACACAGGAGGTGACTCAGACAGAATCCTCAGGCCAGGCCCCACAGAAGCCCGCTTTCTGGGCTCTCAAATGGATTACTGGGAACAGACCTTGTCCTCGGAAATGGCTGACCAATTTCTCTCCTGTGAAGAGACCCTGAGCTATGGCTGCCAGGAAAGACACAGCTATACAAGTTATTTTTCACTGTGGTTTGAGATAAGAGCAGTGAAACAGTTTCATGTTGCTGCCACTGATGTTATCTCTGGCCCAGACCTGCTCTTTCAACCTGAAAGATGATTAATTGAAAACCTTTCTCCTTTTCTTTTTCTCAACTTCGAGGAAAGATCAGCACAAACTCCCCAGGTTCTGCCCTCAAACGTACCACCTAGGTTGTCACACATGGGAAAGGTCAGCATTTCCTTCAAGATTCGGTGGTTCTTCTGGAGGAATTATTTTATTTTTATTGTGTTATCATACAGTGAAATGCATAACGCTTAAGTGCACAGTTCTGTACAATTTTGTGTATCTTTATACTGATATAACCAACACCCAGAGCAAGATATAGAATGTTTCCCAGCACCGCCAAACACTTCCTGGCTCACTCCCTCTTAGTCTCCACCCTTCATAGTATAGCCACCATTTCAAGCTCTATCACCATAAATTTGCCCATTCTCAAATTTCATTTCAGTGGAATCACAGACTGTGCTCTCTTTTGTTCAACTGCTTTCATCCAACATATGTCTGTGCAATTCTTTCTAGTTGTAGCATGCAGTTACGGTATGTTCTTTGGGTTTCTGTGTGCTACCTACAGTGTCCCACGATCTATTTTCCCATTCTATTGCTGATGGATAGATGAGCTGTTTTGATGTTCTGGCTAAAATTAATAAAGCTACTATGAACTTCCTTGCAGTCATGTTGTGGAGAGCACATGTATACATTTCTGTTGCAAATGCTAGGAGCAGGGTAGAATCAATGAATCACAGGATATACCTATTTTAGCTTTAGTAGGTACTGCCAAACATTTTCCATGGAAAAGTCAGCTGTAAGCAATACTGTTTTTTTTTGCTTTGTCCATCACACATTGGCTCTCTCCTCTCTCCTCACATGATCCGAAGCCACTTCCCAAATATCGATCATCATTATTACAAATTCTTCTCTACGCTGCCCAACTACTCACATTCTGATAAGTCAATTATTAGGAAATAAAACCCAAATCTGACTAAGCTGTGTCAAAGTCAAACATTGCTCACAGGGCTACAGGGACTGCTCTTGGGGAGCTTCACTTGGGCAGGCAGCAATGAAGTAAGCTCATTGATAAGGGTAGATATTAGCCAGCTTATCAGTTGCCAGTCCCTCATGTTGCCACAACTGTGGAAGGGCTGCTTCCACTTCCAGAATCTCCTCTTTGGCGGAGTTAGCTCAAGAAGAGCCCAGGCTGACAAAGACGTGGATGCTATTTACCAGTGCTTTTTAGAATGCAGCCCTTGGCCACAAGCATCTGGCCCGACAGCCTCTGGGAGGCACTCAGGAAACTGGCCACTGGGCTCCTCTTGGGGTCTCAGTTCCTTAGTCCCTCCCCCACCATGTGCTGCTGCTTTCACTTTCCTGGCCCCCTTCAAATCTGTCCACTTTCATGTATCCTACAGCCTTTCCCTAGCCCAGCCCACCTCGCCCATGCAGATGACCACCTCAGTGCCCCATAAGCACTTGTCTCTAGACAGACCCCTGTAGTTTCTCTCCCCACAAGGGCCTTATGAATTCATACACTCATTAATTCACACAACAAATATTTACTAAATGCCTGAGAAGTAACAGAAACTGTGTCAGGCTCTGCAGGGAACCCAACCCTCAAAGTGCTCACATTTTAGGGGATTAGTCTGGCTGTGTCCCGTGTATGCTGCCTACTGGCTCATTGTGTATTTCAAGCCCGTTGCTCTGGCCTAAGAGCCTGCGCTGGGACTCAGGCCCCCATGGTGCCCCTAGACTCCTCCAGACACACTGCTCATAGACTTCTTCTCTCGTATCCATCCTGGGATACAGGAAGATGAACCTGTCGTCACTCTCCTACCATCCCCCTGGCCCCTGTACTGGAGTGTATCCCAGTCAAGTAACTGACATCTCTAAGAGCACCCCTTCCTTCCCGCACTGGGACAGACCAGTGGGAAGTAGACACGTCCTCTGCCGGAGCGTCCTTCATAACATTCGGGGGTTTGTCCGCTCGTCTCCTGGGTCTCAGAGGTGCACTGTCATCTCTCCCTCAAGCGAGTGTGGGGTCTCTGCTCTGAACTACTGCTCCTTACCCCAGGTCTAGGGAAGGCTCCCGTGGCACAGGCGCCAGCGGTAACTATGTTCCAGGATCTCATGCAAGTGAGCCTTTTCACTTAGGATTTAAAAAAAATGCACATGGGTTTCAAGGAAGTCAGGCTGGAAAGACACCATGAACTTTCCAAAGTTAAGGAGAATTCTCTGTGGGGGCAAAGAACTGCACTAGTCTATGAGAAGGATCTCAATCTACAGTCAGGAAGGTGCTGATCATTATTCTTACTAACAGCAGCATCTGAGAGATGAGACAAAAGAGTGACCTTATGTCACCTAGGAGCAAGGGGGCAAGGAACCCAATACTAGTGTGGCTCCTGCTCCCTTCCCCACTTAACAGATTCGGGAACCATCTCAAAGGAAGCAGGAGAAGGGAGGGAAGCCCAGTTCTCTGGCAATGTGTCACTTCCTCCTGCCTAGTGCCTGGGGCAGTCCCAACTTCTCCCAGAAGAGCTTTGGCTCAGGCCACTTCCGACAGTTGGTCTGGATAAGGGTGGGGTTTTAGTTCATTTATGGGGAGGGGAGAACAGAGAAAGAACTACTGCTGAAGCCACAGCTTCTGGTCAGTAAGTCCCTCCTCATTCCTGATGCCCCAGAAAACTCTCCTTGATTGACCCCACAGCCCTCAGGCCAGTTTTCTTACCAGGATGTCTCTGGGGCAGTGGCATGGGTCTCTCACTTCAGTCCGTAATTGAAACAGAGGCTCTAGCCCTCCCCGGGGCTGGGGGCAGCAGCCAGCCCAGACTCACAGAAGAGTTGTGACTCAGATAGAACCTAACACTCCCTCCCACCAGTGCATCCCTTCGAAACGCACACCAACTAGTTTTGGAAACCAGGCAGAAATCAGAGGAAGCTACAAAAATTTTGGGTCACACCAAAGACTTCATACCCATGAGGCTGAGAGACAAAGAAACATGGGCTCCATGACAAAACAAAAACACCGGGTGCTGTCACAGGCACTAGTTCCCTAAGGTGCTGTGAAACCCCAGGGATGGAAGGAGCACCTTCCCACAGAGTCAGCCATTCCAGAGGCCCAGGAGTCACAGGCAGAGACACACAGAGCAGGCCATGAGAATGACAGCAAACAAACATAGCTCAAGGCTCCTAGCAGTAACAGGCAGGTGGGTAGACACCGACAGTGTTCCTTGCACTGACAGATTTAGAGAGAGCTTGCAAGAGACTGATGGGAAACCAGTAGGGGACAGTGGTGGTGACAGATTGACACACATAGAGGCAGACAGACATACTTAAAGCCCTGGCTGGTACAGACAGAGACACAGTGGTTGCCTGTGGCCAGGATGAAAGGTGGAAGTTCTGTCCTGAGCTCAGCCTCAGCAGCTCTTGGAGTTTGTCCCTCTTATACTGTCACGAGAGGCCTTGAAGGACTCTTTTCAGGTAAAAATCCCCCCTATGTTAAGACCCCCAGGAGAGGAGCAGGCTATGGGCCTCACTGTTCCTGGAACCAGACTGAAGAATCAAACCTGGTCCTGCCTCCCGTCATCAACCCTGTGGGGCAGGGAAAGTTTCCCCCATGTCCCTCCTAGGGCCACTTACTCATAGCCCAGTGGCCCAGCTTTCCCTGGAAAAGGTCTTTTAGGAACCACTGGGAGTCCAGATTTCTTGTGCAGCAACCCCAGGCTACAATGGAATCAGAACAGGAACCAGACCCCTCAGGGATGAGGGTCACCACCAGGAAAGTCATCACGATAAACATATGTGCTGAAGGTGAGAGGAAATCTGGACTAGATAAGAGAGGAAAAGAGTAACAGTTGTGGCCCTGAGATCAACTATACAGCAGAGACTGTAGTTCATCTCTCTGGACTGTGTATTAATTTTTGTCAAAATAAATGACATGCCCTTCCAGGCTATAAGAGGGCTTGGACTCTGTTACTGTCAAGCTAGACATTTGTCTGTGGCAAGAGAGAGCCCGCAGTATTGGGCTTATGCATGTCTCAATCCTGGCCCCCATGGCTACTCCATTCATGTATCCATGAGCCAGCACTGGGATGCAATGACAGAAGCTGGATAATATCAAGTAAGAGTAACTATGTCTACCAGGTTATCATACCTCTTCCATTGTACTATGCTTCCTGATGGGCAATAATGTGCAAAATGAAGTCCTTAATACTTTAGGCTATCAACATTTATCTACCTCACGCCTGTATCCCAGGGTTCCTTGTCCTAGTTTCCAAGTCTTTCTCATTACAATTCCCTGACCATCCAGTCAAGTCATTTTCCACTGCCCATGAGTCAGACTACCTCTCTCCACAAAGGCAATGGGCAGGTGAACCATCTGAATCTCTCGTTCACTGGCTCTTTCTGCACTACTGTTTTTCACTGTCATCCCTGAGTTGAGCTGCAGTACAGTTACTATTTGTGATTTGACCCACCCACATACTGATCTGATCTGTTTGTGAACCAAGTTTGTATTTTTACCTCGCCCATCAGCTGGTTCTAAGGGATTGCCTATATAGGCATATGTGAGAACTACGGGAGAAAGTGTGGTCCCATGGAGTTGAGTAACACGGGGTTCTGGGTTGCATGTTTGTGCAGTTTACTTGTGCCACCGATCATGATCATACTTGATTACAAATGTATGATTTCCACTTTTTTTTTACACAACTTCCAGCTTATGATGGGTCTCCAGTAGGCCTGCTTTACCTGATGGCTTAGAAGACCTGATAAAAACCAATTTATCATAGTCAGTTCACTTGACTGGATCCTACAGCTCCACTAGGGCTCAGAAGAGTAACAGGAGTTATTTTTCATACGATGTAATTCATGCAGATGTTATGGCTTGTTCCACATTCCAAGGGACACAATATGTATTTCCACTACTGATATCTTTCAAATCACAAGGTCTGCTAATTCATATGGCCCAAATGGTAATGCTACTTGTACTACAGCCTAAAACCGTTACAGTCCTTTTCTGCTAAGAGTCCTACTTTAAGGTGGCAGGATTTTGTGTTATGGCCAGGTATGTGGGTCATAGTTATATTTTGAAGAGTTCAACAGGTTACATTTGTACCCTACCAAACATCATACTTCCTTCTTCATGGTGGGACACATAAGATAGAGTGATTTGTCCTATACTTCAGGGAAATTTCCTGACATGCTTTAGACCACTAGATCCCTGAAATCTTTACAGATATCGCAGGATCTAAGTCTTCATAAGGCTTATCTTCTGGAGAGTATGTGTCTTGTAATAGCCACCAATGTGTTAGTCACTTCTTGATCATCTTGTCTGCTTGGCATAATGTTAGTGATAGAGTTCTGAAGGATGACTAGATGGCCCAGACTTTTGGGGACTACATGATGGCAGAGAGAAGGAGAGATAACCTAGCCTAAGAAATTTATATTGTTCTATGTTACAAGTGAGTGCAAACTATTTCTGATAGGGATGGAAAAGAATGGATTCACCAGATCAATGTCCATAAACTGTGTGTCTGAAGTCATGTTAATCTACTCTAGTGAAGGTATTACCACATCTTGCAGGCTCAGCGGCCACAACTTACTACCACAAACAGTGGTTACTACTTGCTGAATTGGTGGGAGCCCACTGCCATCTGCTAGGTTATATCTAGGTTTCATTGTTGAATTAAATGATGATATAATGAAGCCCCTTTAGGTCTTTAAGGGTGACACGAATTTCTGCAATCATCTCTGGAATGATAATGTTTTTGATTTATTATTTTGGCTGGACTGGGGTAAATTCTTTCACTTGGCTCTCCTCACAACAGTAGTTGTTCCCACATTGGCCAAGGAGCCAGCGTAGGAGGTTATGCTAATCGAGTGCATTTACCCAGTTATATCACTGAGTGAGTCTATGCACTTACAGTCTGCTATGGGTAGGATTCAATCCAAGAATCTATGTATTATCTGGACTACATATGCTCCCAACTCTTACAAGGGAATAATTTCCATATAACAATTTCAGCTCAAATCCTGTGTTCAACAGTCCTTGGAATGTTTGGGTAGTCTCCTTTTCCCAGTATCTATAGTTACGCAAATAAATGAGTGCAGGCCCCCATGGGGAAGGGTTAGGGAAATTTTTATCATACAAAATTGCTGTAATGTTTCAGATCCATCGATCCTTCCCTCCCTCCATCCCTCCATCGGCTTCTTCAGTCAATGTGTCTTGAGTTCAAAAACTTGTACAAATCCAGAAACTTGGCAAGGGACCTTTGACTGAAGTGACTGATTCATCCTTGACTGATGTGACTGCACAGGATGAGCAGCATTGCTATCAGTGAGCTCAGTTTTGTAATAGCTTCTGTCAGTCTCAGTGATGCTGGTACCTTTCTTTCTAGCACATTCCTTATTGTTTTGGTATCTACTGACCTCTTTGGGTGGGTTTTTTGATCTTGCTCAGTATAGCCACTCTTGCACACCCACTTCCTCCATAGCTACCACAACAATTCTGCCATACCTAGCTCACTTATTTTTCCATGGTTCTAAGAGACATCCTAATGGTATATTTGCACCATCTCTGGGGTCCTTGCCACAGTTTAAAATACCATGTACTTGATGAGTGAGCCTATATTCATAAACTCTTTTACCCAAGTGTCTGTATCATCTACTTGATACACAGTCTGGTCCCCCAAAGTTCCTGCTAGGTCCCACCTTTCCTAGCAAGAAAGGTATAGAACTTTTCCTCCCTTAGCAGGTCCAGCACATCCCTGACCAGTCTGTGTTGTGACTTAATCTTAGTTATTAGCCTGGTGGTCAAGATTGGTGATGGGAGCAGTTCCTGAGAAGGTGAGAGAACATATCTTGAAGGACAGAGGCCTCTGCATCATCTCTAGTGAGGCAAGAGTTGCAACCCCTAACTATTAACAGGACTGTATGGGCTCAGAGGTTTCAGGAGAAATCTGAGGATTCACAGTTTCAGGTGTTAAGATGTCCCCATTGCATGTACCAGGGTCTCATTCTTTCCCATTTGGCCTTCTCACCTTGGCACAGGAAATCTGTCTTGATTTAGAATATGACCTTTTTTAAAGCTTGAATACTTTAATAGGTAAGGCCTGGGACTGGTTCTCAAGTTTTGTTTTTGTTTTTTTTCTGTTTTATTATAAGAGATGAGTGCTATTTATATGCACCAAGGAAGCCTAGGGCTTTCAAACTTAGCTTTAATTGCTTACTAATTACTCTATAAACTTTTCATCTATTATTTTTTTCCCCCAGAATGAGTCAAGCTTAGCCATACTTAACCAGTTCCACTGTCCTTGCAGTAAATGATTCCTCTGTATTTCTCAAATACCTGATAAATTGCCCCCACTAATATATTCTTTTCCAATAGCAATGAAAGTTTTAACCACCACATTACAATTTTGTGCCAGAATCTGTCTCTGCCTAACTTGCCACCTGTGATAAAACAGGTTCTCACTGGCAGCCAGATTAGGTAGAGGGAGGCTGAGCTGCTGTGCAGTTCCAATAAAAGTTCCAGCTGAGTACAGCTCTCCTGGGATGGTCCTTCAGCATTTTCCCAGCTAGGAAAGGGAGCCACATCTCATATCCATCATTCACTAGAGGTGTTTACTTTGGATAGGAAGTCCCGCGGCAGTATTTAAAGGGAGGATTTGTATGTAGCAAAGGAGTCAGGAACAACCACCTATGATGGGGATGCCTCAGAGAGAAAGTCCTCCATCCATGGCAGGAGGCCTAGTGAGAGGCATGGTAGAGATGAGATGACATTAGGGTGGAGGCAAAAGTCAGATGGGAGTATTCTGGGTCCAGCAGCTCACAGTTAGGGCCATTCCATAAGAGTGGAATTTCTCCCTGAGGAAGGACATGCAGAGCATGCCTAGTGAATAAAGTCTGAGGTGTTAGTCACAGGGCAGCACATTAAGATAAGGCAGGGACCCTGGTTTGAGAGTGTAGGCCATGATTTGGCCTTTATATCATAAGTTTGAGACATCTAGAAAAGACATCTAGAAAAGCCTTAAGGAACTTGCAAAACTAGAACGAGGAGGCGGTTGTAGATATGGCCAATAACAATGGGTCCAGAGAAGGGAGACAGAAATGAGCAGTGGCATCATGGAGTCAGGAGAGACCAAAAAGTCAGGAAATACCTTTAGCTCTATAGAGAGCAGGTTTTTGAGGTGGCATCTTTGGCAGGGACCTTAGTAAGTTGGGGTGAGAGGGAAACGGGGAACAGGAAGTGATATGAGTGGAAGAGGACTGAATTATTCAGGTTACTGGGGGCTGAGACCTTTGGAAAAGTAGCATGTCCTGAATGTTTCAGAGAGGAGCAGTCCTTGGCCTGCTGGTCACTTTAGCCTCCCTCCAGAGCCTCCCCCAAAGTCTCACTGGAGCAGGATGGACAGGAACTGAACTCAGGACCAGGTGCCAACTCATGCCTGGGTTTCCCCAGGGGGCGGGCCTAACTAGTCCACCCATCTATTCTGGCAGCTCTGAGCTCTTCTGAGGCAGGGCCATATCCAGTTGTTTAGAGGGTTTTCCAGAAAGCTACACTGCTTGTCCCATGGGATCTAAAGGGAAACCCCAGGCTTTGACTAAGGCCTCCAGAATGTGGGCCACAGGTCAGGGTGAGGCAAGCCACTGAGTCAGGACCATGGTTTTCTGGCTTCCTCAGTTTGTGTCCACAGATCACCTACTATGTCTACCCCAGAAGACGACCCTGATAGCAGTAGGGAGCTGAAGCCCATAGTCATTGGAATGACTTACACCATTTCTTTCATGCTAGTCACAACCAAGAGAGAGAGAAAGAGAGAGAGAGAGCTGACACTTTGAGTGTCATCTTCTCTTTCACAAATGGCATAACCAAAGCTTTGAGAAAGGAATAACTTGACACATAGCCAGAGAGTAGCAGATATGACACCTGAACTAGCAGATATGACACCTGAACTCATTTCTGAGGCTCTGTGTCAGGTGTTCTTCCACTTTCTTCCAGTCCCTGCCATCAACAATGAACCAGTGAATACAAGATACTGAGAGAGATGCCAGGTCTTTGTTTTGTAGCATTGGGATGCTACCTAGCCCTTGAGGACTCTTAAGTTCCATGACTGCTTCAGGACTCTGAAAAGAAAAAGTATGATGCCATGGAGAGTTTGGAGTGGCCAACAGGGGTCTTAACCTGGCCATTCCACCAGCCCTGGCTGCCCTTCATACCTCGTATCTCAACCTTCTAAAGTCTCATTCCCCCTTGAGCTTCCATCTCCCCAGTTCCCTCCAGACCTCCCGACTCTTCACAACCACTAGCATGGCGGAGACACTTACTAATGGAAAAACTAAAACACAGAGGAGCAGAAGGCAAGAGTGCACCTGGATGTAATGCCTGACCTGGGCAGACTCCCAGATGTCCATGAACGACAGTATGAGGGACAGCAGTCTTGTGTCTCAGCCATCTTAGTGAAGACAAGGATGAGGCAATTGGGGCAGCCCCAACTCCAGAGGCTTCACAGGGGGATCTCCTCTCTTTGCTCCCCACAGGAAACATGTGGTCCTGGCTGGCCAGCCACAGAGATCTGGGCATCCCCAGGGAGCTGCACAGGGGCTGCCTGGCCGCCCCCACCTCTCTGCCCTCTGGCCCTCTTCCCACCTTTATCACACCGGTAGTCACGCCTCTTATCCACAGAGCCTGACTTCCTGCTACTTTTAAAGAGACCTGTAGCCTACTGGCTGGTCACCTGCCAAGATTCTCTTACCCCATCTCCTGGGGTCATGGCAGACTCACGCCTTGCTAACCACCAAGGAAAGGGTATCTCTTCTACACTCAGTTCCCAGGTCACTCTAAGGACTGCCAAACAGCCATTTGGTTGGAATGTAAACTCTTCTGGAGGATGGATAGATTCATTCAATAAATAAATACTTACTGAGAACCTACTTACTATGCATTAGGCACTGTCCTAGAGACTGAGAAATAGTGGAATAAGACAAACTCTCTATTGTCCTGGTGCTTATATTCTAGTGGGGAAGACAGACAGCAAAGCAGAATTCCTCAGATAATGTCAGAGATAAAAGCAATGGAGCAAATAAAACATGATGATATGATGATGTTAGAGGGGTCAGTGGGAGCCCTCTGAGGAGGTGACATTAGCTGAGATCTGACTAATAAGGAAATGGATTTTCATTTTTAAACAATCACTCAGGCTACTGTGCTAAACAAAGTGTCAGCAGGGGGCTTAGAATTACCCTGACAAGACGAGTTGGGTGGTCAGGTAAGGAAAAGGACAAGTGGTCAGGAGCTGGGCCACAGGGAATAGGGGACAGAGGATAAAGGTCAGGGGGGAGGGCAGGGTACAGGACTCAAGGAGCTGGCAGGTGGATGCTCCTTGCCTCAACTTTCTTCTGCTCCTCAGCTGGCCTGGGCTCTTGGAGACGCTTCCAAATGCCCTTACACAGAGCCAGAATTACTAGAAAGAAGGGGAAGTCATGAGCCAGGATCCAGATAGGATCTCTCCTCACTCTCAGGGTAGCCTGATTCTGGTCATATGAAGATTTGGAGTTTAGATGCAGCAAATACTCTTTGTCTAATGCTTCAGTACCTTAAACTGCAAGAACTTTGATGGGTGGCCCAGCAACAGTCTGCCAAACAGCAACCTGACCTAGCCATCATCCCGGCTGAACCCCAGGAGGCTAATGACCACTGAAGCTGCAACATGTTGGATGTTGGCCACCAGGCACCTAAGAGGCTGCTCTCCCCATATGGAGCAGCTTCTGAGTGCCTGGCATGGGAAGGGAGAGAGGAGTATTAGACAGAGGTTAGTAGGGTCAGGGGATGATAACTGCCAGAAGGAAGACTAGGAAGTGGTCAGTAGAGGCTCACTGCTTACTGTCTACTCATACCCTTGCTCAGTACCGAAAGAGCTCTCGTCTGCACTCACCACCCAAGAATCCAAAAGAGATATGGGGTATCAGAACGCAGGGGGCAGAAACCAAGCAAGGACAGTTGCAACGTAAGTATCACTATCAGGGATGAAGCAGCAGCCCTGTGGGGCATTCAGTGTCAAAGCAAAATTGTCCACCAAAGTCACTCCCATCAGCACACCTCAGTGGCTTAGGGAGCAGAGTAGATACCTGTGACCCATTTGGTGATATTCCCCTGCCTGACCTGATCTGGCACCCTGCAGTGGAATCCTAAGAGTCAGAGTATGAGAACTGTGTGATTTTTGGGGAGTTGAGCTACTCTGAGCTCTAAGAATGAGCACAGGAAAACAATGTTGGATCAGGACAATATTAGGGCTTCCGATTAGAGGACCCCAAGGCTCAAAGGCAGGTACTCAAACAATGCATCTGTATATTTTGACGGTTTTCTTGAGAGACCATGTGGAACTTAGCCTGTATCTTGAACTATTCTGCAGCCAATAAAACCTATGTATTTAGGATACTAATGCCCACAGTGAAAGAGTCCACAAACCTAATTGCTGTTCTCACATATATAATTACTGTTCTCATAGATGCCATCCCAGAGATGCCTCAAGTACAATTTCTAGATACAAAGATTTTGTTCTCCTTGAAGCTGTCAGAGAAGTCCTGTATTTACCTGGAGCCCTCACGCCACCAGCCGGTATATAAATGCATAAAAATCTGTAGTTCATCCATCACTGCCTAGAGCAAAGGCTCGTTCTGAGAGCAAGCAGGTTTCTGTGACCCATCCAGTGAGAGTGAGCACAGCTTTGTGTCTGGGAAGTCACCAACCTCATCAGAAGAGGGAAGTTCGAGCACTTCTGAGGAAGGTTATCTATTTTCCTAAGCTGTTGCCACCTCACATATGCTTGTCTGTTCTGTCACATCACTCTTAGAGCAGTGTCAGGCTGTGACTCAGATGAAGCAATGTAACCTCTGAGAAAGCTATCACATGGATACCACACAAATATTACCTAAATGTTTCATACACTTGTTAAAAATTAATCTACTATCTTATAAATAAGTTCATTGTTAAAACACAAGCATATAAAGAACTTTCCATATCCACAGGTGGCACTTTGGTTAGCATCCTTTGGAAACCTGTCTTTCTCCATCCTGAGATTCTCCATTCCTATATTCATTCTCTTTATGGAACTGCTTCTTACTGTGCATCTCATAACCTTTTTGTTATTGTTCATTCAGCAGTTGTAATGTGCCAGCAATTTTATTCAGAATCAAATGAGTCAAAGAGCTAAGAGAAAGCTGTGACCTAATGGTAAGTCAGCTAACTCTTTTAATAAGAAGTGTAGCTTCTGGAGAAACTTTCCCTTCTACATCTCTGATCACCGTTAAAAGTTCTCACCTCCCGCTCATCTGACACCTACAGGATGACTGACATGGAAAGGGAGAGAACAGAGATGAGGGGCTGCCTGGGCCTGAGGTTCCACTGATGCAGAAATTCATCATCACATCCATGTGTCAACATCACTGAGAAACTGACAAATCGAAAGACCCTGTTACTAACAGTGAAAGTTTTCTGAAGAGTGAGAAAACCACCTGAGTGGTTTTGACAACTGACTGGCTCATTATATTTCTATAGAAAGGCAATCTGTCAAACTGGCTTGGAAGTGCCCCAATCACTGTATGAGAAAAGGAAAGGGAAAGTGACATTCATGGAGAGCTATCCATGCACATACTATTTTATTTAGCCTTCACTACAGCCCTCTGTGGGTTTATTGTCCCATTTTACATATTCAAAAATGAACTCTTGGTCTCCCCAGGCGGTACAGGGGTTAAAGTCTCAGTGCTATCAAGCTATCGCCAGCCACTGCGGCATCAGTTCGATCTCCAGCCAGGAAATCGACCCACATGGAGCAGCAGACCGCTCCTGTCTCGCCTGCTGCTCCCCTCAGCAGTGTATTTCAGTAAATCTGCCTGTTCTGCTCCCCACTTTGTCTCTGGTGAATCCTCTCACCCACTGCACCTCTGGCCTACATCCTAGTTCTTGTATGCATAAATAAATAAATCTGTTTTAAAAAATGAACTCTTGATCTTCCCCTCCAAACCTATCCCATTTATAGCCTTCCTTATTTCAGATCCTGTCAAGTCCTTCCCAGTTGCTCAGAGAAAAACTCTTAAAATCATCCTTAACTCTGTTCTCTCTCTCTCTCATATCCCATAATTAATCCACCAGCAAATTCTGATGGCTCTCCTTTCAAAATATATCCAGAATGCAACACTTTTCCTACTTCCATTGCACTCATGGTGGTTAAAGCCACGATTATCTTCTACCTAGAAAATATCTCAGTAGACAGCTAGCTAATTTCCCTACTTCTATCTGTACCATGCTCTATAGCCAACTCACAACTCAGCAGCCGGAGTGATCCTGTCACAATCTAGGTCAGGTCATGCTACTCTGTTCAGATCTCCGGTGGTTCTGTGTTTTACCAGAGCAGAAGCCAAAGTTCCCACAACGGTCTTAAGGCCCAACGTCATCTGCCCCTTCATCTTTCCACCACCTCTGACTTCTTCCCCTGTGGCCCTCGCCTCCTCAGTCATGTTGCTCCAGTCCTGCTGCGCCTTTGCTGTTCCTTGAACATACCAGAGTCAGGGTCTCTCTACTGACTTTTCCCTCTGCCCAGAACAAGCTAATGCCTTTGTCCAGATGTCATTTTCTCAAAGAGATCTGCCCTGCCCTATTTAAGACTACAGCCTCTTGTACCCCCATTCCCAGGACCTAATTCCTCCTTTCCTTGCTTTTTTTTTTTTCTTAAGGAACTATCACTTTCTAATATGTTATCAGGTTTGAATTTATTTCGTGCCTCCCCTATTAAGATACACATTTATGAAGGCAGGAATAATTCTTTGTTTCCTCTACTGATGACTCCAAGTAGCTAAACTAGTACCTGTTACATACATATATGCTCAAGCAATATATACTGAATGAATAAATGAATAGGAGCAGTTAGGTGTGCAATTAGTAGGTGACAGTCAAGAACTGGAGTCAGTTCTTTTGTACTTCAAACATCAGACTATATCTACCAAATGACTCTTAGAAAAAATTGAGGAAAATTATTCAAAAGCAAATTGATTTGTGCTTCAATAACAGCCTGGAGACTTTTAGAAGGTCGTGCCCATTTAGGAATGGTCCCTTCTCCAGTTGCACCTACATTCTGAGATGGTTTCAATGCACAATGGCCAGCCTAAGCAGTGGTCCTGAGTCACCCCAAAAGGTCTCAGCTGTGATCAGTGAGAAAGATCAGTGAGAAAGATCGTGAAAAGGATGTTTGCCAAAGAAGCATACAATATTGTCTGGGACTTGCCCATCTGTAGTATTTAAAAGTCATTTCCCTATGAGCTCAGACTTCTGTTTGCCTGAGGGTCATCTCCTCACACTAGTTGTCCTCTTGGTTTCTTATCTGTAGTTTGTATATGAACCACATTCACCTGCGAGCATCCCTCTAAACCTACCCTGGATATAGTGCCTTCCCATTTGCTACTCCCACTTCCCCACATGAGGCAAGTCATCCTCTTCCTGAATTCTTTAAGAAGACTATCTAAAACTTGGAGGCTAAATTATTTCTTAGTTCCCGTCTCAGACTCACATCAGTACCTGAGACCTGGGTTTGGCAAGTTGGTAGGTTACGGCACTTCACAGCCATGAAAAAGGACCATTGGAATCTCTGAAACACTAGGAACTTTGGGCAAATCCTTGGTTCCTCCAGAATCAAGGCAGCCTTCAGGACTTTAGAAAAAAGAGAGGTTACTTTCAAACAAACACACACACCTCTGTGGCCACATCAAGATTGTTTCTAATAGAAACAGTAAGAAAAGCCTAGTTTCTCCAACCCCATCCCATCCTGCCTGCCTCAATGGCAACAACTCTTGCCTCCTGGGTGTGTCCAACACAAGCATGCTCTGACTGAGGAATCATCACAGAGTCAGAGCCAGAGGCAGTCGCAGGCTTGGGAAGGAGGCCAGAGAGGACACCCAACACGGCCCATCCCATTTAGGAAAATATCACCAGCTGGAAATCAAGGTTCATAACTGTCCTCAAGGCCTTGGTCGCAGGGCTCAAGGGGCAGCTCCCCTCAGCTCAGCAGTTTTGCACCAACTCCAGGCACAGGAATGCTTCTCAGAGGTACCTGGTTGAGTGCAGGAGCTGGGATGAGACAACCCAGGAGTTTGGAAGAGGGGATGGGATACACCTAATCCCACCCTCCCCCACCCAGTGAAGCTAGGGGATTAAGGTATGATTGCCACACAGTTCCATCTTTCAAAAGGCAAGCACTCTCCCTCAAAGTGCTTTATGAAATACTTCCATTAATGTGTTCCTTTGGCTTAAGACTTTCTCTTTTCTTAAAATGGAAATGCCCCAGAAAGGTCACGGACTGGGCCCTCATAGTTATCCATATCACAGAGTACATGGGCCTTGCATGTAACAGTTCTCCTCCACCTACATCACTTCACTGGGGTCTAAAGGGATTTCATGCATGAAAAAAAATCTTCTCGGGAAGATAAAGAACTTACAAAGTGGGGTAAATCCTGGAATGGGACTGTGAAGTTTGACAAACAAGGCAAGCAGACTGAGGGCCCAAACTCAGTGTTCTGGGCCTCCCGGGCTTTAGCCAGCTGCTGAGATCTAAGCTGAGGAGGCAGGCTGCCACACTGGAGTGCCACCTCTGTCAGCCTGCAGGAGCACAGGGACCAGGGCTGGAGGCAGGGATCGCTTTGATGACTAATAACCTAATTGTGGAAAATTACAACTTCCTGAGCGGGGTCTATCAAAGGTGGCCACAAAACTCTTTATGATGTGGCCAAAAATTCCTCCTGCCACCACAGCCCTTGAAAATAGGTCAAAGACACCTTCTATGGAACTCTCAAAGCAGAGCTTAGTTTACAGCATCTAACTCTATGCCAACAGGCTACAAACCCTGAAGCTTTGTGAGCATGTGCTCCTCCTGTCTCGGTCTGAGACCAGCCTGAACAATTAGTCCTGCCCTGCTTGGTCCTCTTCAGAAGGCTGATTACTGCAGAGGCCAAAGAGAAGGCTGCCTGTGGTCTTCCCCTGGGAATGTCTGCTTACAGCCTCTCTAGGGTGGAGGTGACCCTTCTTGCAAACCAACCAAGACCTAGAGACCTGATCTTATTTCCCAGGCTATACTACACCCCAAAACATGAGGGCAAAGAGCAGACCAGGCACTGGCAGAGACTTCAATTACATTTCTTCCAGTTTCCCAGAAGTCCATGCTTATGGAAGGGGCTCATAGCCTACTGCTGCTTACATCACACATGCAGAGCTCTTCCCTGGAATGTTGGGCCTCCCATTGCAATATGAGAGGTTAGTACCTGACTTAGCTCTGATGCAACCTGCATTACTATGTAGCCCTGGGCCATTTCCCTTACTGTAGTGAAGGCTGGCTCTTTAAGAATATGGTGACATTCTCCATTGCAGGGGTTCTGTGGAAGCTCTAAGGGATGGAATAGCAGATGAAAATGGGTTCTGCAGGCCCTACTATAGATGGCCAGGGATCCCCAGACTACTATTTCCTGTGCTCAAGGCTGGTCAAAACAGAAACCATTTCACTCTGGGGTCCCAACCAGTGGGGTTTCACTCTCGCTGAGAGTTCTGTGTCTTTTACTCTGCTTTTCTGTGAGTCTTCTGCTACCAGCAGGGGTCTCAAACTTCAGGGCTGAAAGCAGTAATGGGAGCTCTAGTGTGGTCATCCTAGGTCTGAGTGCCCTCCCTTCTAAGAGTTTTGAGAAGGGGATACCCCATTTTAGTGCTTGCTATCCAAGAGAACAATCCCCCTTCCCCAAAAGCTTCAACTCATCTCTAGCCCAGGCCTCAGTCCAGGTGAGGGTGGATGGCCCTGTCCTGACAGGACCTTCAAGTCTCCAATCTGTCCTCACGAGGGACAAGAAGTCCTATGTCAGCCTGATCTAGAATCAGCCTGTGCTGAGTCACAAGAGTCTGCCTGGAGCTCAAGGCTAAAAACAGTGACTCAGGCAGCCTGGAATCCAGGGAAAACCAGTCCTGGCTTTCCACCCAAGTACCCTGCCCAGCTGTGCATGAGTTCACACAGCTAGACAGTGACAAAGACAGTGGGAAACTGCCAGTTCCTTGTAGGTGAGAGGAACAGGGGGATGAGCCTTGAGTCTGAAACCACCCCTGAAGTATTCTTTGAAAACCCCATATCAACTCATCTAAAATTAGCTTTCAGCATCTAAATCACTTCCTGTTACGGAAACCACAGGTCTGATGCTTCAGTCATCACCCTGCCTGCCTCTAGGGGGTGGGGGAAGATAATGTAGGGTGGTGCACATAGAAAACTATGATAATCCAAAAGAGACACAACACTCAGGGGTCCCTCACCTTTTCCTGCAGAAAGGATAGTTAAACAAGGACCCCATACGGTTAATGCTACAGGGACCAGACTAGTTTGAGCACATATGTGCACCCATGCACAAGAGGTGCACATGCACATAAATACACACACACACACACACACCCTGCATACATGCCTGTACGTGGAAGTCGAAGCCTTCACCATTATTGGAGAGAGACGACCGCATGCACAAACTAAGCACATCACCACTGTGCCCCTCTAAGCCTGGAGTCACCTACAGAGGACGGCAGGTGGCCGGCTGCTTGGAGCCCCTGCAGTCCTGTCTCCACTTTCCTTGTCTCAGCAACTTTATGCATAAAAGGCCCTGGGCATGGTTAGTCCAGTGCTTAGTGCTTTGCCTTTTTTTGTTGTTTTAGACAACTCTTTATAGTAGTAATGACAGGGGGGCATCCTTCATAAGAACAAGGATTATACCTAAAAATTATAGTAAATGTATTTTAATAATAAAATATTAGGAGAAATTCCATTAAAGTAAGGAGCAAGACAATAAGAGCTGTTCTCTATGCAATTAAGTCCTAGGCAGAGCATTAAGAAAAACAGTTATGAGGATTTTAAAAAATGACTTTTTATTTAAAAATAAGTAAGGAATTGTTCTTCTTGCTGTACATTAAATGCTTTATGTAAGTTAGCTCTGTTTAATCCTAACAACCACTTTATTTGGTAGGCATTAGTATCAAACCCATTTTTACAGATAAGGAAACTAATAATAAAGAAGTTGAGGTACTTAGCTAGTAAACGGCAGAACCAGAACTTAAATCAAGGCAGTCTGACTTCATAATGTGCTCTTAATCATTATATTACATTACTCCGTGATGATGTGAGACTCTACTCAGAAAACCCAGGAGTAATGTGACCAGACAGAAATCAACTACCAAAAAATCAGCAGCTTTTCCAAATACCAATTCTCTTCCAATTAGTCTATAAAAACAATCTCAGTTCTACAAATATCAATATACCTACAGAACTTCTCAAAGATCCTGATAGATACTAAAATTCATGCGAAAGAAAATCTGAGATCATTTTGAAAAACTATGGTGGAAGATTTGCCCTATATGGTATCAGAATACAGGGCAACAGGGTTTACACAGTGTGGCACTGGTCCATAAACAAACAAGTAAATTAATGAGCCAGAATAATCAGTCCAGTCCAGGAACAAGTCTACATACTTATGGGATTTATGGAATGGGATAAAGTCTAGATTCAGGGATGAGTGATAATGCTGATTGATTTTTTTCCAAGATTGCTTTTAATTTGGTTTACTCCAGATGCAGTTAATAATTAAGAGCACATAGGCTATTCATGACATGAGAGAGTTGTACTTCCTCATTAACCTTCTTGTTTCTCACAAGATATCCCCCAAGTTCAATGGCTTAGCAGCCTGCAGAGAATGGGATGTCTACCAGGACACAAGAGCCCAGAGGAGCAGTCACTGCCTTTTACAATCCTGCCCATGTCAGCACCAGGAACAGCTAACACTGCCAAATAAAGCAATGACTCTGCTCTTCAGTAAGTCGCATCACACACACTTAACATGCATATTTTAGGTATTTATAATTCTTGTCACAAGTATTTTTGGCAATCTAACCTTACCTAAGTGTAGAGTCTTAAAAATATTCTGTTCATGTTTACTTAGGTCTTTCACAGAATGGGCCTCAATCTACTACAAGTGGTGAAATACAGAAATCTTTCAATAAATATTATTGAAATAATTGCTATTAAACTAATTTGGCATACTTTCAGTTTTAAGTAAAAGAGAACAACTCAAACTGGCTTAAACAATAAAGAAAATCTATTGGCTCATGTAAAGGAAATGCCTAGAGGTTGAATTTCAGAATAGGACTGATCCAGCAGATAAATGATGTCACTAATAAAACGTGGTGTCTTTCGCTCTCTGTACTGGTTCATTCTATAGCCAGCTTTCCTTCAGGGAATAAGAAAATGATCAGTGGCAACTGAAATAGTACTAAAAAGAAAGTCTCCCACTCAGAAGCTCCCATCAAATGTTACATCATGCATCAATGGCCCCCAAAGGGTCATTCACCACCTGAACCAATCATGGTGCAGGGGGAATGCATTCATCAACTTAAGCCAAGTAGTATACACTTTAAGAGGTGAGGGTAAAATCGATTCACACAAATCACACAATTGGGGAATTCAGAATACTGTTATCAAGGGAAGAGAGAACAAGTACTGGGGAGACGACAATTATTTCTTAAGAGGAAAAATGAAGCCAGATTCCTACTCTCACAATTCACAAAAAGAAATTCATATATATTAAAGCCTTGAATATAAAAAGTAAGCATAAAACAAAAATAGACGTATCATGTGCCCTGACTTTAAACTACACTACAAAACTATAGTAATTTAAATAAAAGCAGGTACACAGATCAACTAAGAAGACTTGAGAGCCCAAAAATAAATCCAGACATATATGAAGAGTTCATTTATGACACAGAAGAGTATACAATGGAGAAAGGAAAATTTCTTCAAATAAACATCATTGGGAAAAATAGATAACCACACACAAAAAACTGAAACTTATACCATACACAATGATTACTTAAAATGGCTTGATTAGGGGCCTCCCTGGTGGCACAGCAGTTAAGTGCTGTGCTGTGGAGCTGTCGGCAACAGTGACGCGAGTTCGACGCCCGGCCAGGGAGAATCCCACATGGTGCGGCAGACCTCTCCTGCCTCACCCGCTGCTCCCCTCAGCAGTGTATTTCTGATCTGCCTGTTCTGCTCCCCGCTCTGTCTCTGGTGAACCCTCTCGCCGCCCCACACCTCTGGTCTGTACCCCAGCTTGTATGCAAAAATAAATAAATCTTAAAAAAAATAAAATAAAAAATAAAATGGCTTGATTAAATTAATTAAAAAGACTTGAATGTAGGGCCTCCCTGGTGGTGCAAGGGGTTAAGTCTCAGCCTATGAAGCTATCCACAGCCACTGCAACAGGAGTTCAATTCCCAGCCAAGGAGATTCCCACATGGCGCAGCAGACCTCTCCTGCCTTGCCTGCTGCTCCCCTCAACAGTGTATTTCAGTCAGTCTGCCTATTCTGTTCTCCACTCTCTCTGGTGAATTCTCTCACTCCCCACACCTCTGGCTTGCACCCCAGCTCTTGTATGCATAAATAAGTAAATCTTTTTTTAAAAAGACATGAATGTAGGGTCTGAAACCATTAAATATATATAAAATCAAACAAAGGAATTAAATTCATTGATATCGGCCTTAGAGACACCTTTGGGGATCTGACTCTAATAGCAAGGGAAACAAAAGCTAAATAAGCCAATGTGACTACATCATCTAAGAGATGTCTGCACAATGAAAGAAACCATCATAAAACCAAAAAAACAAACAACTGAACAGGAGAAGATATTTACAACTCACAAAAGAGGTAATACAAAAAATATATAAAGAATTCATACAACTCAACAACAAAATACAACCTGATCAAAAAATGGGCAGAGGATCCAAACAGAAACGTCCTCAAAGAAGACATGCAGATAGCCAAAAGTCACGTAAAAAGTATTCATTATCACTTATTAGGGAAATTAAAATCAAGACCACAGTAAGATAACGAATCTGTGAGAATGGATTGTATCAAAAAGATAAGAAACAACAAGTGTTTCAAGAGTATGGAGAAAGAGGAACACTTGTGCATCATTAGTGGGAATGTAAACTGGTTAAACCGCACAGAAAACAATCCAGAGATTCTTCAAAAAATTAAGAATAGACAAACTATATGGTCCAATTATTCCACTACTAGGTATTCAACCAAAGAACATGAAAACACAAATCAAAGAGACATATGCACCCCTATGTTCACTGCAATAGGGCCCTTGCTCCCTCCCTCCCTCCTTCCTTCCTTCTTCCCTCTCACCTTTCCTCCCTCTCTCCCTCCTTCCCCTCTTTCCCATTTTCTCTCTCCTCTTCTGTCTCTCCCTCCCTTCCCCCCTTTTTTGATGTAGCTTGAAAATATTTTTTTGAGGTAACATTAGTTTTTTTTAAAGATTTATTTATTTATGCATACAAAAGCTACAGAGGTGTGGGGGTTTAAAGGATTCACCAGAGACAGAGTAGGGAGCAGACAGGCAGAGTGACTGAAATACACTGCTGAGGGGAGCAGCAGGCAGGATAGGAGAGGTCTCCTGCGTCTGAGGTAACATTCGTTTACAACACTATACAGATTATAAGATTACATTTTCTCACCATATTCACCACCAATGTCCAATCACCATCTATCACCATACAATGAGCTCCCTCTATCTATTTCCTCCCCTTCTTTCCTCTCTGGTAATAACCACTCTCTTATCAGAGTCTAAGGATTTGTTTTTATCTTTTTGTTTTTTCCTTTATATTCCACAAATGAGTGAAACCATATGATATTTCTCTTTCTGACTTATTTCACTTAGCATAATCCTCTTTAAGAAATATCCACGTTGATGCAAATAGCAAGATTTCATCGTTTTAATGGCTGAGTAGTATTCCATTATATATACATACCACATAATCTTTATTAATTCATCTGTTGTCAGGTAAGTGAGTTATTCCCATATTTTAGCTAATGTGAAAAATTATTTTCATTATCTAAGATATGCAAACAACATAAATTCTCATCTTAAATTCTCATCAATGAATGAATGCATATAGAAGATATGTTATATATAGCTAAGGGAATACTACCTCGGCTATTTAAAAAAATGTGAAATTTTTGGCCTCCCCGGTGGCGCAGTGGTTGAGCGCTGCGCTGTGGAGCTGTCGGCAGCGGCGACGCGAGTTCGACGCCCGGCCGGGGAGAATCCCACATGGTGCGGCAGACCTCTCCTGCCTCACCCGCTGCTCCCCTCAGCAGTGTACCTCTGATCTGCCTGTTCTGCTCCCCACTCTGTCTCTGGTGAACCCTCTCGCCGCCCCACGCCTCTGGCCTGTACC
>PVIJ01013420.1:0-45205 GCA_004024925.1 Scalopus aquaticus
CCTGGGGCAAAGGGTCATCAAGGGGGTTGAGTGTAGAACGCAGGCGCCCCTGCCTGCGCCGCAGAGGAGGCAGAGAAGTCGGGAGGTTTCCCCGGCTTTGGAAGCCAGAAATGCAAGCCCAGAGCTGGCGAGGCGCCAGGGAGACCCCGCGGAGCGCCGCCACCGGCTGGCAGCGAGGGAGGGGCCCAGGGAGCACAGGCTCCACCCTCCCTCACCCCTCCAGCCCAAGCTGCTGAGGCCCCTTCCCCACCACCGCGCCCCCCACCTCCTACAGAAGACCGGCTGCTCAGTCACAGCAGAGCTGGGTCCAGCGTGAACAGGGAAAGGGGCCTCGCCCGGCTGGGCCGTCGGGAGCAGCTTTCCCCTCCCCCTCCTGGCTGCCCAGAAAGCCACAGAGCGGCAGCTGCTGGGGCTCTGTGCGGCCACACAAATGCCCCAGGGTAAAGGCCATCTGTCTGCCAGGGCTGCTCCTGGCCAGGCCCAGCAGGGAGCAGAGGGTTAAGAGACTATTTGGCAAGTCCCCTCACAGCTGTCTCGTCCCTCCCCGGGCAGAGGGCCAGTTTCAGCGAGGACAGCCTTCTTCTCACAGCCGCGTTCTGATCCGATGCCACCAAATATGGGCACAAAGAGCTGCCTCCCCGGCCTGGGGGTGCCCTCCAGGGAAGAGACTCGTGCACTGGGCCTCCCCCAGAGGAGGACCCAGGCCAGGCCTCCGGGGTCCCCAGGCAGAAATGCAGGCAGGCTGAGGGTCTCAGTCACACCAGCCAGGCGGGGCAGCCTCTGCCTCCCCAGCCCCGCCCCAGCCCTCCTGACCGGGTGTGTCTCCTGACACCCAGTGCTGCCCAGGACAGAGCAAAGCACAAGGAGTCCAACGCCAGGAACCAACTTTCTAACCCAGAGCAGACGTGTATGAGATGACACGGGCTTTGGAAGACAATGGGGCGGGGGGCGGGCAGGAGGAGTCCACCTCGAGCTGACCAGCCACCCGCTGGCCGCGCCACGTGGGCCGCCGCCCCAGACACTGCAGAGCAGCTGGCGCTGGGGGAGCAGCAGGGGTGAGGGCAGGAACCTGGACGGAGGCGCTGGGTGAGGAGCTGCCCTCGGGAGGGGGCTGGGAGCGGCTGGGCTGGCCACTGGGGGGGCTCACGGGCCCACCCGGTCCAGAGCGAGGTGGGGCTGAGAGCGGGGGGTGCCCCCCCAGCGCTGCGGAGCTGTGGGCTCCGAAGCCACAAGGCAGGCGGCGGGTGTACATCGGCGGGAATGGAGGGTGGGGAGGCGTGGACGCGGGGCGGCCTTGGCACCCCGTGTTTCGGTGTCCTTGGCCACCAGCCCATGTTCCACCCCCATTAGGTTACCCCTGCAGTGCCCACAGTGCCCTGGGGACCACTCAGAGGTCACATCAAAGCGAAAATGGAGGTGCGGGGGGGGGGGGGCGGCGCAGGGCGCCGGCACTTAGGACAGTTCCCAGGGGCTCTGAGGCTGGGGCAGGGCAGAGGCTGGCCAGTCACGATGCGAGCAGGCTCTCCAGGCCCAGGAGCCACTGTCCGGCCTCCACCCAGCCATGCACTTCCCTGAGTGGCTTCTTGACGTCAGGACGAGGGCGGTGGCCAGCAGGGGCCTCAGGAAGAAACAGTGGCCCAGGAGTCGGGAATGTGGCTTTGCCGACGGGGCTGTCTGCGTGTGCGTGGCAAGAGGCAAGGTAAGGCAGGGGCAGGAACCATCTTTCTAAGCAAAAGAGTATCATGCTTACGTTGTCTAGAAGGCTGTTCTGGGTGATCATGAGACCCGCCCAGCGCGCAGCAGACAGCTTATTTTTAATAACTAATCTACCCTGAGCTAATCGCAGCTTGATGCTGCAGGTGTGAGAATAAAGACTGGGCCCCCAGGTGCTCTGCCCAGTCTCCCCGCGTGGAAGCAACTTGCAAAACCACAGTGCAACATCGCACCCCTGGGGTGTCCTCAAACGGGGATGCAGAATGCCCCCCGGGCTCCTGCCCTGTGGCCAGCAGACACTTCCCCCCAAGGGCCTCCCCCCCAGGCCCCACTTACACCCTTCCTCTTCCTCTTCCTCTTCCGAGGGCGCTCCCCACTCCTCCCCTAAACTCCTCCTCCCAGGGCTCCCTCCCCCAGGGGGCTGCTCCCCACCAGTCCTGACCCTGTCTCAGCCCCCTACCCTGCCACCTCCTCCCCACTTTTAACCCCTGGCCCACTAATCCTTTGCCAAGTCTATAAGTGGATCAGACACTGTGTAACCCTTGGGAATTGGCTTTTGTTCCCTCAGCATAATTCTCCGCTGCCCACCCAGGCGGTCGGGCCAACCACGGCCCCGTCCATCGCTCTACGGCGCCCTCGGCCTGCAGGGCACCCCCAGGGAAGGCCCGGCTCTGGGAGCTGCCCCCGCCCTGCGCCCTCCTCAGGACCCGCCGGGGCCAGGCTGCGTCCACCGCCTGTGTGCCCCGTGGGGCTCCGCTGTCCCCCAGGGCGTCTGCGGGACCCCGCGTGTTCCCCAGCACCTGGCTTGTCTCTACTTGTCTCGCTGTCCGGGGCGAGGGCCGCCCCTGGGGCCTGACGTGCCTCTCATCTGCCACCAGGGAAATGTCTTTCACCCACTGTCCAACTGGACGGCTACTGGGGGTTCAGCCGAGATCCGAGCCCTCTGCCACACGTCGGCGCAAGCTCCCCTCCCAGGGGCCGGTCTGTCTTGCTGCCCAGGTAACGGCGTTGACCTTGGTGCTGGTGACGCCAGCTTAGCCGCCCTGCTTTGGGTCTGGACTGGGAAACCTGGCCCGTCCTGGACCATGAGGAAGCTGCTGCTCCCATTGGTGGCTTCGCGTCTTCCCTGCAAGCGCCGTCCACGCCCGCAGCTCGCCCGACCGCCGCTCCCACGCTCCGTCCCGCTCTGTGTGGCTGACGCCGCGCCGGCCACCACCGGTCACAGGCAGCGCAGGAAGCTCCCGCTCCAGCCTGCACTGAAGAGCACAGCCCCGGTACCCGCCAGAGGACCCGACAGCTCCCCGACACCAGGCTCTCTGACGTATCACTACGTCTGAGCAACAACCCAGAAGGGTTACGGACAGCGTGCCTACGAAAGGGGGTCTCATTTCCCCGCTACGGCGGGAAGATCATCATTAGAAACCCCGGTGACGGCAGAATAAACGTCCGCGTGGAAAGCTGCCTCACCCGACATCACGACACGCGAGGCTGACACTGGACCTCAGCCCAGGGGCGGCGGGAGCTGCCTCGATGACCGCGGCTCTCCTGCCGCCTGCGCCCAGGGCTCTGCCGGTGCCAAGCTGTGGGCCTCGGGAGCCCACTGCCTTGGCCACTCTCCGTGGCACACACCGCGCTCTCCACCCCTCACGCCCCAGCTTGGCAGCGAGCCAGCCCCTCAGGTACCGGCGTCATGATCGCTAAAGCAAAGGAGACGCGTCAGGAGCCCAGGCTGACTGGACATGCACTCAGGAAGGTAGAAGACGAAACCAAGTATTACCCGCCAGCTTTCGCTAAGAAATGCCACAGTGTTTAAGGAGGTGCAGGGGGCGAAGAAGGCAGGAGCCGGGGAGGGAGGGGTCTCTGCCATCACGAAGGCCAGCTGGACAAGCTCAGTCACCTGGGCAGCCCCAGATGCCCCAAGGGACGTGGAGCTGCTCACCAGGCTCAGCCAGGACCCCTCATCTCGCGGGTGTGCAGAAGCTTTAACGCCCTGCACTTGAACTCTGTGTGCTTGCCCAGAACAGCGACAGGCAATTTCCTCTAAGAAACCACGGCCCAAAAAGTGACCCAGGTAGGAGGCACCAGCTGCGATAAATACCGGGTGCAGAGCTGTTGTCAGACCTTCCATCAGAAGGTGCTGGAACACACGAGCCTCAACAGCAGAAGCCCCAGCAGCCCAGAGGGCCCAGTGCTGCGTGGCTGACCCCCAGGCAGTCCCCCCAGGTTGGGCCCCCCAGTGCTACTTCCTCCCACACCCACTCGGCCTGGAATAAGGCGGCTTCCAGGCCCTGCACTCACCCCACGGCCTCAGCAAGACCCCGTCTTTCTCCTACCAAGAAACCTGCACCCCCTAAAGGGCCAGTGCCTGCCACTCCCCCCGCCCTTAGAATAAACCTCTACAGGAAAAGCTCTGAAAAGTCAAAAGTCAATTGGAGATTAAACCCAAACGCTCTGAGGCTAAAAGGCAGAAGGAGCCGTACGTCACTCTGGGATCTAGTCTCCGTCAGCTCAGCCACCCTGCCCGTGCCACCGTGTTACACAGCACCTGAGGGGCAGGGAAGCCCCTTACCCACAACCAAGTCGCTCACGGAAACACACAAGAGCCATGTAAACTCTCCCTGAGAACAGAGCAGATCAGCGGCATGAAAATCCACCATAAACTTATCCCGCTTGGCCACGCCGTGGCGGGGAGGACGTGGGAGCTGGTAGCGGCTGTGCCCTCCAGGCTGCCCACCCCCTGCCCGATCGGCTCCCGGGACAAGCCGACTGCTCTGCTGACTCTCCGCAGCCGGCGTGGCCTTCCAGCCCCACGACCCACCACCACCACCGAGCAAGGCCACAAACCACCACTGAGGACGGGGGGGTGGGGGGGGCCTGAAGGGGCCGGGGAGGGGCTGGCTGCGCCGGGGGCTCCGGGCGAGGGTGAGGCATGCGCGCCGCGGGGTCAGGGCTTGCCCTGGGAGGACAGCGAGGACAGCGGCCCAGCTTCTCACGGGCCTTCTGCGACACGGCAGGGTAAAAGCTTCCTCTGGGCACTCGGGACTTCTAAGAACACCCGACACCCGGCTAACGAGTCTTTTAGTGCTTTTACCGATGAAAGGGGAGAGACTTAGCGTGTTAACAGTCGGGGGAGGCCACATAGAAAAGACTGTGACCCACACTCATAGCCGGAAGCCAGGCTATTAGCTGAGGAACCAGCCAGGAAGCAGCCCCTCGTCCGCGGGAACCAGGCGCCCGCTGCCGCTCTCCTGACAATCCATAAAGTTGCTTCTGAACCAGCAGCCTGACGTCCTAGGGGCCGATGCTACCATCATTTCCACTGCAGTCAACCCGAGAACCAAACCCGGTGACTCAGCAGTGCCGCGGCACCCCAGTCCCACCCACCAGACACCTGAGCCCCCTTTCTCCTCTGCCCACCTTCAAGCGTCCACCCAACACAGGCAGGGCCAGTGATGGCGTCCTGGACACGACCCGTGCGCGGGGTCGGCCTCTTCTCTGTTTCCACAGGGGAGCCCCGACCCAGGCCCTTCTCCCCCTGGCCCTCCCTGCCCTTGAAAGCCCAATGGGGCCAATCCCAGTCAAATGCTTTGGCGCCATTTTCTATGGAGGAGGGGCTGCCCCGAGGCAGACACGCTGACCTTTCTCTGCTGTCATTCACCCACACACCCTCACACCCCCAGCTCAGCTCCAGTTAGGGGGCTTGGTTCTGAGCCTGGGCTCGATTCTGCTCCCCACACCAGGGAAGTCCAGTCTGCTCCATCACTACACGAGCTGCCAGTGCCTCCTCACAAGACTAGACTTTCCAAGATCTACTCTTGCAGCGACCCTTCAACACAGTATTGTCCGTAGAGTCACCAGGGTCTCCATCTCATCTTGTCACCCACAAAACAAGGACACTACTGACCTCGGGGCAGGCAGAGTCTGGGCAAGTGCGAGGATTGTAAATGGACCAATCAAGTGCAAATTCAATGAACCAATCAGGTTTGAGTTCAGTTTGTGAGTTAATTGCTCCGACTGAAAAGTGAACTGATTGGTGCTAACTGGCGCCAATCAGATGCTTAGGATTGAAAATGGCCCAACCAGACTTGTAGAGCAGGAACCCTGGAAGAGGATATAAGGCAGGTCAAGAGGCTACCTGGTGTGCTCATGGCCGCCAAGGAAGAGACACATCAAGCAGACGGCCTGTGTGGGATGCACCTGAACCCCACAGACCCCACAGAGACCCAGCCACTGCCCCTGCTTCCGGCCCTGCCTCTGACATCGCCTGCAAGGGGCCGTGTTGCCTAGGGCCCCATGTCTCAAAGAGCTGTTAGCTTCTGTTCCACACCAAGAGTTCAGAGAGCTGTTCACATGGTGTCTCCCCACCAACACCTTATGTCTGGTGAACACCAGCACCACCAGCCAGCGCTCTCCAGCACTGCAGACAGGTGACCAGCACTCTGTGTCCAGTACCCTTGAGAACTGTGCACAAGTTCTGATTGTCCGGCACTGCCTCCCGGTGCTGTGGCCTCTGGTGTTGTCCTGTCCAGCTCTGTGCTGTCCAGACTGACCTTCAGACTTGCTGTGGCTGTGACAGCGTCACCTCAGCAGCCCCATCTCAAGTACCTCCAACTGCCACTTTGAGTCTGCCCCAGGTGAACACCTGACAGCGAGCCCCCGGCTCCAGGCCTTCGCTGACTGGACAGCACCGTCCTGCCCAAGTGGCCTGTATTTGAAACCACTGGACACTGTGGACACTATCTGGAGTGAGAGAGCTGGCCGCTGTGGCCTTAGGAACACTGTACCCATGCTCTCCTGTTTGTTAAACAAACTTCATCGTTGTTCCCGGAAGCTGAGTCGTCTTGCAATTGAGCACACGGGTAAGAACCCACAGACAGTGGCCTGTGCCCGCCTTGGCCCTGTCCCTTCGTACTGTTTTAGGACCCTTCCTAGCACTGCGTCAAAAGGAGGGCAGTGTGAAGGGGACAGCTGTGTGGCAGGCCTAGCAGGGTCGGACGGCAGGGACGGCAGGCAGCGGGAGGCGGTCAGGAAGAGTCACCCAGGGCAGAGCGGCTCCTGCTGGACCTGGAGAAGGACACCTGGTGGGGGGAACGGAGTGAAAGGAGGCAGGGCGGTCACCAGCCCAGAAGCGCCGGACAGGAAAGGAAACGCGATCGAAACAGACTGTCTCAACTGTGACTGACACTTACATGATCGCAACGTGTGCTGCTGAGTGTGCAGCCAAAACCTTTAACACAATTATACCGGGCAGGAGGAGGGGAGAGAAAGCATGACCCACATCCGCGCGGAAGCTCGTCTGCCCCAGCGAGGAAACAGCCAGAAGTGCCCAGCCGAGCCTCCGGGACGGAGCGGCGGAGCCGGGTGGGGAAGCTGGGGTTGTTTTTTGTTCTGAGCCTTGAAGAACTTCTGACTCTTAAAACTGTGCCTGTATAAGATGACTTTGCTAAAAATGGGTCTTTCCCTGGTAAACGAAATCCGCGCCTCGGCCACGTGGAGTATCGTGCTAAGCAGCGGGCCCTGACTGGCCGGTGTGGAGCCCCTCGGCTGCGCGGGGGGAGCGCACGCAGGACACGCGGACGGTCGGCGGTCCTGCCCCTCGGGGCCGGGGCTCCGCTTCGCTGAAGCTGTTCCAAGCCAGAGCCTGCCGTTTGCTGTAAAGAGAAGTCCTAAGGCCAGTCCCGCCTGGCCTTGAAGACGGGGTGACCGAGCACAGAAGCACCTCACTTCTAACCATCAAGCCGGGTGAAACCCTGTTTGGCTTTGGCCTGGACACAGTGAGGATCGCAAGGGCAGGAATGGGTCCCGTCAGGCGGCCACACCGCGTCCCCATTCCCGAGAGGCCCCTCTCGCAGGTCCTGCAAAGGCAGGTCCCGAGCGGCTGTTTCGCCTTGTCGGCGTGCTGAGGCTGTGCGCTCCAGGACCCGGCCGAGAGCCCCTGCCCGCTGCCCGGCGTGGGAACCGCCTTGTCCCTAACAGGGGTCCCCGGACTGCCCATCTGCTCACCACTGGGGGCCAAGCTGACTTATCAGATGGGGGTAACAATGACAACTTCATCAGATGTTGCTATGCACAGACGTGGTGGCCATGGTGTCAGAACCAGGGCCCCCAAATATGCTGAGGCCCCTAATCCTGGGCCAGATCTGCTCCCTTACCGGCAAAAGGGACTTGGTGACTGACCTCTGGGACCCGGCCTTGGCTTTCGCAGGGCCCACTGACACCGCCTCTGCCCGGGGAAGCCCAGGCCGGTGTCCAGTCCCTCATGTCCAGGGCCCCGCACCTGGCAGAGCTGGAGCACACTGTCACCGCGGGTCATAGTTGTGTCGCGCTGTGACGGGCGCCTGGTGGCTGGGAGTTCCCGGCAGGCGCACCCCAAGGACTCACGAGAAGGAGAGAGGCGGCAGCTCTTGGTGGGTGCGCAGGGCGGGGGAGTGGGCGGGGCTGGTACCAAAGGGGAGACTTTCGGTCCAAGAAAAGGATCTCCGCAAACTTCCAGCGCCAGGCATTAATACTTAAAAGGAGGCTCGGAGGTGCCGCAAGAGAAAAAAGGAAAGGAAGAAAGGAAAGAAAAAGGAGGCTCGCAGGGGCCCCTGGCAGGCCCCTCAAAGTCTCCGCATCAGCAGCCGCTGAATGAAGCACTCGCTCCCGGCTCCCGAGAAGACAGAGGGTCACTCTCTTCCTTCATTCGAGGAGAAGACAAAGCAAATTCATCTCCAGATCCCCGCCCCGCAGCCCCTCCCAGGAAAGACCCAGGAGACCACCAGGCCAGAGGCGCAGCAAGGAGGCCCCGCCCGGAGCCTGCTCCCCCGCCGACACTGCCATCCAGAGGAACCCCGGCTGGCCTTCCCGAAGACCCCTCCAGAACTGAGACCCCAACAAAACAACGACCTGGCACACGTGGAAAGGCGTGTGTGTCATTAAGAAGAGGCTGCCGACCACAGCAAAGACAGCTCATCAGGGTCACACAGAGTACCCTGCGCGGCCAGTTGGCCACTGGCTATTTTTAATCCCGTAGTCACCCGGCAAGAGAGCAGAGAAGAGCCGCGTCCTCTACAGCGGCGGCTGCCACGGCCGAGCTCGCCGGCCTCTGACCAAGTGCATGGCGGGCCCGCCCCCAGACCGGGCGCTCACCCGGGCCGCGGTGGTTCTGCTTCTGAACGGCGCTTTCAACCCCACACAGAGTCAGGCCCGGCGTTTGTTTCCGACCCCCCCAAATAATCTCTCTGTGGGAGACAGGGGCGGACAGAAGTCCACAGTTGGTTGACTTCACATGGCACCCCAAGATCCCAGAAAAGCTCGTGACAAGACTTCGGCACCCAACGTCTTCACAAGGGCTAGAGCAGCCGGCTCTGACACAGCCCAGATGCCGCCAGAAAACCGTCGTCCCAAGGGACGTGCAGGGGGACGGAGAGTTGCTCAAGCCTGTTCCAGGCCAACACACCCAGCAAGCGGCTTTTTGAAAAGCAGGGAGGAGGGAGGGGAGGGGGAGGAGACAAGAGAGGGGGAGGAGAAGGGAGGACCAAGGAGGGAGGGGAGGAGGAAGAGAGGGAGCGAGGGAGGGGTGAGGGGAGGGAGGGCAGAGGAAGGGGAGGAAGAGGAGAGGGAGGGAGGACGGAGGAGGCAAGAGGGGACAAGGGGAGGGAGGGGAGGAGGACTAGGACGAGATGGAGGAAGATGAAGAACTTTCACTTTAGGAGCAACATTTTCAAAGTTTCCACCATTTTAACCACTGCCAGGAAGACACTCAGTGGAAAAGAATGACGGTTTAGGGCCGAGAAGGCTCTTACCTTGTGTAAGACCTTCAAAGGTGAGGAACTCACGGCCCCAACGGGGCGGCTCGGCAGGAACAAGCTGACAACTCCAGCGCAGCTCTGGCCCATGAAGAGGCTCAGCCCTGGGCGTCTACAGGGCGGATACTCACCCACACCCCCTGGGGAGGGCCCAGAACCCCACTCACATCACACTTGGGCCCTGGGACCAACGAGAGGCTCCTGGGGTGGACGCAGGAGGCGCCACAGCTGACACGCGGCCGGCCCCCGCGGGAGCGCGGCTGGGGGAGCGGGGCCTGCCCCGGGACGGGGGGCGGGGCACGGGCCGATGCAGGGGCCTACGCCTGGCTGAGAGCCGGTGACGGGGACAGCTGCATCTGCACCCCCACCCCTGTCCCGTCACTCGTAAGGAAGACTATCTCCCACCAAAAATTCCAGGGGGCACCCTGCGCCCCGTGTCCAGGACTGTGCGCTCACTCTTGACCCAGAACATGTTTCAAGGAAAGGCCGCCTTGCTGGTGGAGACTCACGCCAGGGATGTAACCGGCATTTCGTGATCTTGGGGACAACCAGTGAACGCTTCCGCTGCAGGGCTGAGGCAGGGCTGCAGCAGCGGCGAGAGCCGGGTCCCCACCGGCCAGCCTCACCCTCATCCCACGTAAAGCTGACCTCGAACTGGGCCTCTTTCCCTGGGTGTGGATTCTCCTCCTTCGAACATTTTCCAGCCCGCCAAATTCTTGGGAGCGTTTCCTCCACTCTCCAGGGCTCAGAGCTGCAAAGTTAAATCTGGCTTTCCAGATTTTTTTTTCTTTCGAATCCTAACGGAAGAAATCAAGAAGCGCTGGGCAGAGGGACTGAGCTCTTCCAATCAGCGCCGGCTCCTGCAGGCCGAGAGAGCAGGAAGCGGGCTGCCTGACGCCCCCGGGCACCGTGACAGCCGTGCCCCCAGGGACTGGCTGTGAGACGGGTGGACGCGCCCTGCCCTGCGCTCAGGCTCTTCCGTAAACTGGACAATAAATAAAGGAGCGGGCTGCAGCCGCCCAAGCAAAGAGAGCCCCGGGCACACCCCTGCTTTGCACAGGCACCACCACAGGGAGCCCGGAACCCCCACACACAGCAGGGAGCAGCTGAGTCTCGGCCTGTCGGGCCGCGTGGAGGAGAGCTGGGCAGAGCCCTACCCTCTGTGTGACCCAGGCTGCCCGGGAGAGGGCCCGGGGTCCCCCTCCATCAACCACAGGGCACCCGCCACCCCATGGCGGAGGGCCCAGAAACACTGCCCCCCCACTCCCAGGAAGTCCGGGGCTCCCCACGAGTGAGGGCCCACGCGGATTTAGCTCGCTGACACACGGATGCGCTGAGAACCAGCCGCCCCATGGGCCAGCGGGGGTCTAGGGCGAGCGGGGGTTGAGGCCGGGGATGCCAGGGCTCCGCGGGGTTCACGCGCCGGTCCACGCGGAGCCGCGGCTGGCGCAAGTCACCCTCGGTGCCACCCAGGCCCAGACAATGCCCGGGCGCCCCCACGCGCGACGGGGCCACCACCTCGGGCCGCGTGGTGCGTCCTGCTTGGACTTGCCACGCCCGGCCCGAGCCCTGCCCGCCCGGCGCCTGTCGGCGGGACCTCAGCCGGTCCGACCCCTACCCGGCCCCGGACCCCTACCCGGCCCCGGACCCCTAGCCGGCCCCGCACCCCTAGCGGGCCCCGGACCCCAGCCGGCCCCGCACCACTAGCCGGCCCCGCACCCCTAGCCGTCCCCGCACCCCTAGCCGGCCCCGGACCCCAGCCGGCCCCGGACCCCTAGCCGGCCCCGGACCCCAGCCGGCCCAGCAACGCAACAGCGTCCCCCCAACCCCGCTCCCGGACCCCTGCCCGCGCGGGGACCTCCGCCGGGCCCAGCCACCTCGCCCGGCTTGGGGTCCCCTGCCCACCCGCGGACGCCGACAGCCCGGGGATCCCCGCCCGGGCCTGAAGCCTCGCCCAGCCCCGGAACCCTCTCCGCTGGGGGACCCCCACCCGGCGCGCGGTCTTCCCGGAGACCCCTGCCCGCACGGGACTCCCGCTGGCCTGACCCCGCCGCGCTTCGCCTCACCGCCGGCAGCCGCTGGGTAGCGCCCGCTCCGAGCCGCAGCCGCCGCAACAATGGAGCCCCGGGGCGGGGCCGCGCCCGCCGCGCTCGCCGGGTCCGCTCGGATCCCACTCCGCTCCGCGCGGAGCAGCAGCGGGGCCGGCGGCAGCCAACCCGCCAGGCGCAGGCGCACTCGGCCCCGCCCGCGCGCGCGCCCCGCCCCCGCCGGCCCCCGCCTCCCGGGCCCGCCCCCCAGCCAATGGGAAGAGCGCTGGGCGAAGGGGGCGGGGCCCGGTGAAACAAAGGGAGGTGGGGCGGGGCGGCGCCCGGCGGGGCTGCGGGCTCCTGCGGGTTGGGCCAGCCCCGCACGCCTGGCGCAGGACACTTGGAGTTGGGTCAGCAGGCCTCGCGCACGCCAGACCCACCCATCTGGTTTGCAGGGCCCACATCACGGAAGAGACCTGTCACGGAAAGGGAAACTGAGGTGTGGGGCGCAAGATCACCTGCAGCCCGCCTCGCAGCTGCAGTCCCTGCTCCCCTATTTTCATTCATTCGAGAAGCGCTGTGGCAGAACAGAGGACATGCACGGGAGCTGGCAGGACAAACTGGGCCCGCCTGAAGAGGCTGGAATCATTCTTCCTCTTCCTGCCCCCAAAGCTTTTGTGGTTTTGCTGTCCCCCACCTGTCACCCCCACACTTTAAATCCAAGTGCCATCTTTAAAATCTTCGTCCTCGTCTGACCTTTGGGAATCACGTGGCCCACACTCAGGGGGTCCCTTGCCTCCCCTGGCGCTGTTCCTTGTGGGGTCTCCAGGATGTCTCAGCCCGCCAGGCAGTGCGGGGGCTGGGCCTTCCCAGATGGCCCTTCTGTTCACCACTCACCAGGGAACCTCCCGGTCCCCAGGCTGGAAACTCCATCTGCACCCCAAGGGCCGGCCAGTGCCTCTCCCAGCCCCAGCCTCTCCGGTCCAGCTGGCTGCCCTGGGGGCATCTCAAACTCTGGGGCCAAAGGCAGCACTTGACCCCACGTCCCCAACCTGCTCCTCTACATTCTTCTCCTGAAGGCCTCTGCACAGCTGCTCCCGTTTGGCCTGAAAGGGCCCCTGAGAGCTTTCTCTCCCCGCCCCCATCCATCCTCAGCGCCCACTGGCTTGTCCTGCCTGAGTGGTTTTCGCCCTCTGAAGGGGTCCCCCTGGGACAAGGCAGAGCCCGCCATGACTCGTTTCTGGGTGCAGAGCGGGGCCTGGTGCATGGAGGGCTCCGGGAGCGGTGGAGGGCTGGTTTTGACACTGCTGGGCAGACCAGGCCGGCCACTGCATCACACACGGGGACACGCACGACACACTGACACGGGCCACTCGCACCCCCACACTCAGCACTGGCACGGACAGCCTGGCTCATCTGATCTGGTTGCAGGCATCCTCGGGGGCCATGAAAGCCGGGGAGCGAGCTTATTGGCACGTACCCCCTCGGCCTGACTGCGCGCCTCTCTGGAACTGGCCAGTTCCTAGCCGCCCTTCAAGTCTCACCCTAAACATCCCTTCCCCCAGGAGGGGGGCCAAAGACAGCTACAGAGACACCCCGAGGGGCCCCCCTGAGTCCTGCCCAACGTGAGCCCTGCTGTGAGAGCAGGCAGGCCCCCAGCACCTTCAGCTGGCAGTCTGGCAAGGGTGGGTTACCTGTGGTCGTGTGACATCACACAAGAATCCCTCGAGACAGATGAGACCGAGGCAGGCTTGGTGGACAGTGCGTTCCAGGACCCCCGGCTGGGGACTCCCTGCAGCCAGCAGCGGGCAAGGGCGGGCCCGGCCAGCTCAGGCAAACACGCTCGCAGCACCTGGGGCAGCGGGAGGCGGGGCCCCACTCCAGGTGCTCCTGGTTGCCTGGCCCCTGATGCCCCCCCGCCCGCGCCCTCCTGGCCCTTGGCCTCCTTGCTCCCCCCTCCCCTCCCCCAAACTCGAAGGCCCACATCCTCAGAAAGCCTGTTCCTCTGGGTGCCCCCTGGACAGTCTCATCTGCTCGTGACTGAAGGAGCAGACGGAGGGCTTGGGTGACCGACTTGGCGGAGGGGGCCAGAGGGGGGACGGGGTGCGGGTGCCCCGAGGGCCTGTACGGACCTCAGCTGTGCCCATCTGGGACCCTCGGGAACTAAGGTGACCGCAAAAGCCACAGCGCCTCGGCCAGGCCCCCCAGGCACCGCCCCCACCATCCATCCCGACTATCTACACAGCTTCGACCTCCTGGGCGTGGGGTCCACGCCCCTCCTGACGTGCCTGGGGCCCTCCCGGCCCCCCTTGGCCGGCCCCTCCCCAGCAGCCAGGGGCTTCCCTCGGCAGCCAGAGCGGGAGCCGGCAGCAGGCACGCTCCGGGCAGACCGGGCCGGGGCAGGGTGTGGGTCTAACCGCCACGGCTGGGGCCTCCCAGGCAGGCTAGTTCACCCCTCTGTGCCTCGGTTTCCCCGTCTGTGAAGTGGGGATTTTGGAAGCATCTGCCTCACAGTTTTACTGCGAGGACCCCCAGCGGGTGAGCAGAGCGAGGGCTGATGGATGAGGCTGCCGGTGCTCTCTCCGCCTCCCCGGGGACTGGGCTGCAGGGCCGGGTTCTGGGACCCTGTTCCCGCCCCGCCCGCGTGGGAAGGCTGTAGCTGGATGGGCAGTGCTTCTGCCTGCAGGTGCCACCCGCTCCCTCGAGGTGCAGGTGGGGGTGGTTTGGGCGGGAGGCGGCCGGCGGCAGACCTCGGCTCTGCAGCGCGCTGAACAGCACGTTCCCGCCGGGCGGGGACCTAGGGTTTGGGGCTGCTGCTTGGAGGGCGTGGATCCAGGCCTCGCTCCTCACGCTCGCTCTCAACTCAGAGCCCCCGCGGGGCAGGTGGGCCCAACCTTGCCCACAGCTGGCCCCCGGGGCCCTCTCCCCGGGCAGCCCCGCCTCCTCTCCCGCCCACCTTCTCAGTGCCCGAGTCGGCTCCCCGAGAGTTCCGGTCGGGGGATGAGCTCCACGAGAACCAAGCACCCCAGGTGCTGGGAGCAGAGGCGGGAGTGGAGGGCGGCCCCTGAAGCAGCCGGGCCCTGCGAGGGAGCAGGCCCCCCGGGGGCAGCGACCAGGCCTGCAGGAGTGCCGAGGAGGGCGGTGAGGCTGGGCCTCGGGACAGACACGGCCGAGGGCTGTTGGGGATGGGGGCATGGCCTGTCCGCATGTGGGTGGGGACAGAGGCCCACCCAGAGCTGCCGGTCGTCTAGGGTGGCTGGGCTATGGCAGGGCGACGGTGCCTGCTTTGCCTGGAGGGCCAGGTCCCCTGTGTCCCAGCCTCGCTGGCAGTAATGCCACTTCCGCTCTCAGAACGTTTTCTGGGCCGCTCCACGGGGTCTGCCGAGGTGGAGCCCTGCGGGCTGCTTAGCAGCCGGAGCCGGCTCTGGGCAGTGGTCTTGGGGCCAGGGGCCGTGCGCGTCCCACGTGTACACCGGGTGTGGGTCGTGCCTTTACGGGGCAGTCAGCAGTGCTGCGGGGACAGGCTTGCAGAGGGGCAGCCCTGTCACGGGTGAGACTGGAGATTGCTGGGGGCTGCACATGGTGTCCCCCAGTCCACCGGGGAAGCCCTAATCAGTGCGATGGTGCCAGGGGATGGGGGTTTGGGGGTGGCTGGGTCACCAGGCGAGTCCCTCACCACGGGATTAGTGCCCTCCAGGGAATGCAGCTGGAGGAGAGGATGCCTCTCCACGTGAGCCCGGGGCACCTGCCTGTGGCGAGGGGGGCCAGCCCCCAGATCTGCGAGGGGCAGGTGGCTGCAGCCCAGGCCCCCAGGTGCCACTGGGTACTGCGGCCCCAGCCACTAGGGGGCAGGCCCCAGGGACAGCTGGCCGCGGCTGCCAGGGCCCCTCCAGGTCCGTCATCATCCTCATTCGTCAGTATTTGGTCCGGGCAGCACCTTCTCGGAAGGCTCCCCACCCCTCACGGCAGCCATCAACCTGGGGCGCTCCCGGGCGTGCAGAGGGCCGGCTCCTCCACCACCGCCTCTGAGACTCGGAGAGGGGCGTCCTGTCCGGCAGCCCGGCCGAGGCACCACCCCACGTCCAAGGCTGCTTATGGCCGGCCCGCCCAAAGCTCCGGCAGCAGCGGGTCTTGCCGAGCGCAGTGACGCGTCTGTAAGAAGTGGCCTCCTGCTGGCAGAGTTAAGCTCGTCGCCCTTTATTTTCCAGGCGTCCCTGACCCGAGGTGACACTGCACGGAGAGAACACGGGGTTTTCCAGGGGCTCGGGCTCCGGTGCTAAAGGGAAGGGAGCGCTGGGAGCTGAAGTCCCCCTGGCTGGCCCAGGGGCGCGAGCGGCCAGGGCGAGCGGGGCTGGGCACGGAGGAAGCCGACACACTGGGGACACCAGGACACACAGAGGTGCTCCGTGGAAGACTGGGCCACAGGCCCTGGGGCCGTTTGGTGCCATGAGCCTCTCTGCGCACGGCAGAGCACCCTGTGCCCGGAGCAAGTCCCCAGCGGCAGGAGCGGCTTCCCGGGAGGCGTCGGGGCCTGCGGACTGGCCCGGCGGCGGCAGCGCCCGCCCCTGCCCACGGGCCGCGCCGGGCAGAGGGGACCCGCTACAGCACGGAGCAGCGGGTGTCCGGCTGGGGGAGCGGGCGGCCGGCCTCCTGGGGCCGTGGCCTCCAGGCCTGGGGCGCTCCAGGTCGCGGGACCGCAGCCGGCCGTGCACGCGCGGGCCTGTGTGCGCGCGCCCGGGGTCCGCCTCCGCGGGGCCGCGCGGGGTCGCGCGGCGGGCGGGAAGGCAAAAAGCAACCGGGAAACGGACGCGGGTCTCCGTGGAGGGCGCTGAGAAGACGAGAGGCCGCGGGCGGCAGGCGGGGTGAGGCCGAGGCCTCCCTCGGTGGCGGGAGCAAGCGCGCAAATGTCGTCTTAGGTTCCGTAGGCTCTGTCGTTACTAAAATAAAACTTCTGTGACTTTAAAGTGTAGGCATCTGGGGGCTGCTGGGCGGGGCGCGCAGTGGCGGAGGGGCCGGCCGCTGCTCGGCCGGCGAGACCTCGGGCTCCCCGCGCCCCTGCCCGCCGCGGGCTCCGAGCCAAGCCCGTCCCGTGGGCCGGGACCGCGCGCGGGGACGCAGGCGTGCGGACGCAGGCCAGGTGCCGTGCGCCTGTGTGGACGCAGGCGTGCGGACGCAGGCCGGGTGCCGTGCGCCTGCGTGGACGCAGGCGTGTGGACGCAGGCGTGCGGACGCAGGCCGGGTGCCGTGCGCCTGCGTGGACGCAGGCGTGTGGACGCAGGCGTGAGGACGCAGGGCGGGTGCCGTGCGCCTGCGTGGACGCAGGCGTGTGGACGCAGGCGTGTGGACGCAGGGCGGGTGCCGTGCGCCTGCGTGGATGCAGGCGTGTGGACGCAGGCGTGTGGACGCAAGCGTGAGGACGCAGGGCGGGTGCCGTGCGCCTGCGTGGATGCAGGCGTGTGAACGCAGGCGTGAGGACGCAGGCGTGAGGACGCAGGGCGGGTGCCGTGCGCCTGCGTGGACGCCCCCGGCTCGAGTGCGCGCCCAGGGGGGCCTGCGCGGGGGTGGGGGCACCGCGGGCTCTGGAAGGGACTCGTGTCCCCCGCAGCGGCTGCGGTGCAGCATCTCCGGATGCCCAGCCCGAGCGGGGAGCGGTGGCGCGAGCTGGGGTCCGCGCCCCGACCTGCAGGCGGGGGCAGGTCGCCCGTCGCGGGGCCTTGCCAGCCCCACCCGCCCCCTGCCCGCCGCCCACCGCCCACCCAGTCCACACAGAGAAGCCTCAGCCGCTGCGATGCAGGGGAGCATGGTTGCCGCCTGGGGTCCCCGTGCTGCTGCGGGTGCGGGTCAGGAGCCCCTCAAAACAACAGGGCTTTCTTCTTGAGGTCGTTCCTCTTCCAGAGCGCCAGGCGGTCGAACTCCTCCACGCTCATGCCAAACACTTCCTGGAAGTCCTCTGGGGACAGGTGTCTCTTCACAGGAAAAGGAGGAAGCAGAGGGAAGGTCAGCGGGGGCCCGCGGCGGGAAGGCGCGAGGCTGCGGCCCCTGGATTCCTGCTGCACCCCCACCCCATGTTGCCCTTGCACCCCATCGCCCTGTTCCCCCTGCACCACTCATCCTGAGCTCCCCCTGTACCCTTCATCCCGGGGTCCCCAGACCCTCTCTGAAGCCTTCTTAGCAGGCAGTCCCTGACCCTACGGATGACATTGTTGTCACATCGTTGTCAAAATGAAATAATGGTTTACGTAGTGACATCATCTCAATGACACTGTAGTCACGATGACATCATCATATCATGGCATCGCTGGCCCATGGAAACGGCCATGTTGTTTGGGGAGTACGGAGTGCCCCTGTGCCGGGCAGTGCCCAGCGCTCTGTGCACGGGCCTCTGACCGCCCCACGGTCTGGATGGGGCCACTCGGGTTTGAAGGTGCAGTGTCCCGTCAGGTGGCCTCGAGCCCTGCATCACCATGGCCGGCCCATCTCCCACCACCACTCTGCTCCGTGGGCATCGATGGGTTCTGGAACACGCCAGGCTCTCTGCTGCCTGGGGGGCCTGCAGTGCTCCTTCTCCTGCTCCCCACAGGGGCTCTCCCCATCCTACAGCTCCCAGCTCAATGCGCCCTCCTCCAGGGAGCCCTCCTGGACTGCCCCAGCCAAGCAGGTCCCTCAGTGCCTAGTGTGGCTCTCGGCTCCTGAAGGGCAGGCAGGGCTGACTGTTCACTGCGTCTCCCCCTCCCACTTGCCTCCCTGCCTAAGTCTGCACCTCTCTGTGGTGCCACCTGCCTCCCGACTTCCTCCCCTCCCTCGGGGCTGTCTGCCCACCTTGCTCTCACTGAGGCTCCCTTCTCACTCCGGCCCTCACGCTGCCGCCTCTGCCACCTGGCCTGGCGTCCAGGACTCAGTCCCACCCCGTGCGGGAACCCCAAGGCCACCACCAGTCTGAGGTTCCTGTGACTCAGGCCCCATCGGCCTGGCAGGTTCTCGACGGACCAGTCAGATGAGTTTCAACAAAGGCGCCTCCAGCTCCCCGCCTGCCAGGCCCCTGCCAACCCAGGGCTCCCGCTGAGCAGGCACAGGTCGGGCTTGGCCTGGGGTCTGCTGGCGGAGACTGGCCCTAGCGGGAGTCCAGCCGCCAGGGTTGGGGAGCACAGGAGAGTGGACACCAGCGGGTGGGGCCCCGCACCCCCAGACAGCATGCTCCACCTGTCCCTGTGGCCCCAGGCTTCCTGGGGGGGTCTCTCCAGGGCTCAGCCTGGCTGGGCCCAAGGGCCCACAGTTTGGCCAAAGCCAGCACAGGTGAGACTGTACAGGCACCTGGCAGAGGTGGCTCTGGACTGTTGACTTTAAAGATTGTCCTCAATAATTTTGGAAGGGCGCTCACTCCATCGCCACAGGCCCTCAGAGCAAACACAGAAGCTGCCAGAGAAGGGATCTGCCCTGGTGCCCCCCCTGCTGCTCCCCAGCCCCAGTCTGGGCCTGCACATGCCTCAGACATGCCACAGCTGGGCCAGCCAGCTCCTGCCGGAGGGCCTCCCCCTGACCCCTTCTCCCCCAGCTCTGCTGCTCCCGAGAGCCCCGCAGGACACGCGGCCTGCCCCGGAGCCGGAGGGCCGTGTGCTGGGAGGAGGGGACGGAAGTCTGTGCTCGGACTGTCCCCAGCCCGAAAGACCGCACAGCCCAGGGGCCCCAGACGACGCCTGGACCCCGCTGTGCCTCCCGCTCCTGGGCCTCGGGCTCCCTGCTTGGCATCCCAGGCCCCCCGCCCCCGTGCCCCGGGCTCCTGCCTCCAGTACCCCCTCCAAGGGTCTCGCTTTCAGGCTGGAAAGTGGGGGCGACCTGGACGAAATGGTGGACTCTTGCACGCAGCTGGGCCGGCTCGGGTCAGTGCTGCCACCCCTGGGAGGCAGGCCGGGCAGTGCCCTGGGGCTGAGGACTCAGCTCAGAGGGGCTCAGTGACTCAGCCCAGCCCCATCGGCCCAAGTGTCGCCCTCAGCAGGGTTGGGGTCTCCTGCTCCGGCGAGGGACCCAAAGCCCCTCACCCACACCCGTCCCTCACCACCAGACCCCTCTGTGACCGAGCGCTGCCATGCCACCTCCCCGGTGCTGTCCGAGCCCGTTCACCTCCTGCCTGGACAACCCACCTGCAGCCACCGGGCCAGCCCTGTCCAGCTTAAGCCACAACCCTGCCCGAGGACCCGACGTCCAGCCAGGGCGCGGAGGCCGAAGCAACCGTGTAACAGGGTCCAGGTCCCGCCAGGCCTGGTGTGTGCGACCCTCCGCCTGCCCCAGCGCAGCTGCGGCTGCCTTCCAGAGCTCCCCAGCAGCCTGGGCACGCGCCCGCCCCAGGGCCTTTGCACATGCAGTGCACGCTTCCCGGCATTCGACTGCCATCGTTTCTCGTGCACACAGTATTGCACTCAATTTTTACCGAATTCCAACAAAAGCCCACATTCCTGTCCTTGGGGCCCTTATCTCTGTGCAGCCGCACACGTTCCCTAGGCGACCGGCTGTCCGGTGTCTGTCTCCCCGCCGGCCGGGACAGAGAGGAGGCACCAGGCCTGGCTCACCGGCGTCTGGCGCCTTCCCAGCCTGGGCCGCTCACCTGTGAACAAGCCTGCTCAGCACCTTGCAAAAAGGCCCCACTGCCTGCCTGGACCACTGGGCAGGGCTGTCCTCCCAGGGAGGGACCCCTGGGTGCGAGGCCCCCGCTGTCCACCCACGCCCAGCTCACCTCTCGCTGCACCCCGCCCACCAGGCCTGCGCCAGCCAACAGGACCCGCCTGGAGGTGCCCCGTCCGGCCCCAGCCTGGCCTTTGGGGGCATCCCGGGGGGAGCAAGACAGCCCGGTGCAGCTGTTTAAGGTCTGGGTGGAGCTGCGTTCTGGGGGTGCTGAAGAGGAGAAGGTGGGCGTGGACGGGCCTGGCAGCTGCGGGGATAGGGGATCCCCAGAGGCGGGGCTCTGACTCAGCGGGGCGCTGCCGCTTCTTTTTCAGACTTCTCGGTAGCTAAATTGCTGCTGGGTTAAGATAAAGCTCGCTCCCCAGACAGAACACCCGGGCCCCTCCTTGCCTGCTGGCCGGCCGCCCCACGCCCCAGGATGCGGCGAGGGCGCTTCAGCGGCCTGTGGCCGGGCGTTCTGAGATGCGACCGGCGACCCACTGCCCAGCGCTGGGTCGAGTAAAGGACACGCACAGGCCGTCCGATGTGGCCTCTCCGCCCACCCGGCAAGACAGAGGGAAAGCGGGCAAGGCTTCAAGGGCGTGCCCACCCCAGGGGGCCAGGCGCAGGCACCGCCCCAGAGGGACAAAGGGGCTTGACCGGGGCCCTCGGGCGGTTCCTGCCCGGCTCCGAGGCTGCCCTCTGTGCGGGCGCTTGTGCCGGACACAGCTGCACAGCCACAGGGACAGGGCGTGGGCCGAGCCAGAGAGCACGCCTAGCCGGGGGCAGCGCTGCCCAGGCCGCCTTCCAGACCAGGGCTGGGCACCCCGCAAGCGGGCAGGCCCCGATGCCTCCTGCCCCCTCTGCACGCTGGTGCCTGGGAGCGCCGGGGCCAGCAGGAGGCCGGGAGCGCACGGAGCCGCCCGCCCGGGGCGCTGCTCCCTGGACTCTCCCACTCCGGCCCCACGGCGAGCTGCACTCAGGCCCACATCAGCCGCTTCCCCTTCTTGGGGGTGGCCGGAGGGCCCACCCAACTGCCTGCTCCCAGCTGGAGACGCGGGGCCGCTCGGCTGTGGGGCCGCTGGCCCAGCACCAGGCCCAGCACTTCCTGGGGCTGTGCGGTGACCGCACCGGCCGAGCAGCTGAGGGCCTCAGCCGCCCCCGCCTCCGCCCCGCGCCTCCCTGCAGCTGGACACCTGCCGTGTGGTGTGGTCCAGTACTGCTCCCCTGACCGCAGGTGCCAGGCCCGTCACCCACCTGGCGCCAGCAGGCCCTTGCTCCCGGCCGCATCTGTGGCTGAGCCTGACCGGGGACACTGCGCCCCCCGTCAGGTTGGCTGGCGCGGCTGCAGGACGGTCAGCTCAGCTGCCAGGGCCGCTGTTCCAGGCTCTGGATGGGCTCCAGGCGGACCGTGCGTGCACAGCGCCCCCAGTGGCAGCTGTGTGAGGGTCAGGACCCTCTGCTCTTGGGGGCCTGCGCTGCCTTCCACCTCCCCTTGGCTGGCGAGGGTCCTCCCGACAGGACCCTCTGGGCTTCCTCCCAAGCACTGGGCGCCTGAGCCGGCGTTCCTCACAGAGCCGCTGGTCGCTGTTGGCAGCCTCACACACTGCCCCGCTCTGCGGGTGCCCTGAGCGTGCCCCTACTGCTCCGGCCCTGGCAGCCTCCCGAGCTGCCCTGGGCTCTGGCATTGGCAGGACGCTCACCGTGCCTCTGCCTCTCCCAGCACCTACTGTGCGCCCAGCCACAGGGGCCACAGGCGCCTCCAGACCCCCGCCTCCCCACGGGCAGCGGTGTGCCCATGGCCCCCTCAGGGGAAGTCCCTCCCTGGACTTGCCGCTTCGGCGCAGGTGGTGAGGAGTACGCCAGGCACAGAGGCTGCCTGTGCCGGGGCACCCAGGGGGCACCCCAGCTCCCTCTGCTGTCAGTGAACCCGCCTTCTCGCCCTTCCGGGACTCCAAACCGTGAGTCACCCCGACAACCAGTTTATTCCGGGCGGGCCGTGGCGTGGTGGAGGCGCTCTCGGCCCCGACGGGGAGCAGCGGCACGGAGGGGAGCCCTCCCAACACCCGCACAGCCGGCCCCCGCCCCAGCCCGCGCTACCTCCAGCCTCGTCCGGTCCACGTCTTTGGGCAGCTTCACGCGGATCCTGTTGGTGACGATGAGGGCGTCATACGGGTAGATCTGCGGGGAGAAATGCGGGCTCGTCCCGGCGAGTGCCTGCACGGCCCGGCAGAGCCGAGGCGGGCAGCCCGTGGGGGCGGCTGCTGGACACACACTCGCGGGCACGCACGACAAAGGCGCTTTTAACCTGGGCAGGTGCGGCGGCGCCAGGTCAGCCGGAGCGGCGGCCCCTTACCTTGTACTCTGTAAGAGAGAGCAGAGACCACGGGCGGCTTAGAGAGAGCGACACCACCGGGCAGCCCTCAGCCGGGAGGCCCGCCCGCCCTGGAGGTGTGGGGCCCGGGTCCCAGGGCCCCCAAGGCCTCCCCGCCCCTGGGGTGTCCGCACCCCTGCGCTCCCGGGTCCTTCTAGCCGGGCCCTGCGCCGCAGCTGCCCCACCCGTGCGGGCCTGCAGGGCGCGAACACCCAGTGCTGGGGCGCTGCGGGCTCGGGACACGAGCAGGGGCACGGTCGAGGCTGGAGGCCAGACTGGGAGCCGAGCACATGGGCTTGTCGGCACGGGGTCCCGCGCGGCTGCCTGCGCCCACGGTGGTGCCAGGCGGGCGGCGGGCTGGACGGCCTCTCACGCCTGCCTCTCCCGACGCGTCAGCTCCTTTCCAAACTACTGAGGCCGCACCCTGGCATCCAAACAGCTCCCCTTGCAGGCTAACACGCGTGCCCCGACCCAGCGCGGCGGGCCCGGGAGAGCCCTGGCCAGGGCCGGCTACGGGGTCCTGACCTGCCGGCTCTGAGCCCGGGAAAGTTCCTCGGTGGCAGCAGCGAATGCTGCGACTCCACCCCCCGCGCCCCAGGCCCAGAGCGGGGTCCTGTCCTTGGGGAAGGGTGCGGTGAGCTCCTGCCCCAGACTGCAATACCAGGCCGCCCTGGCGACCCCGGAGGGCGGCAGCCCCGGGCCCGGCGCGGCACGAGGAGAGGGAGCCAGGGCACGGCGCGCACCCGGCCTCTCACCCGGCTGCCTCCCGCTGCCGCCGACTGCGAGGGCAGGTGTCGGGGGCTGCCCGGGCATGGGGCGGCCACAGAGGTCCCCATCCCCAAATGTGCCCCAGGGACCATCAAGTCAGGACGGAAGAGGGGAACACCTGGAGAGAAGGGAGCCCGAGACAAGGAAGACACACGCCCCGGGGTGTGAGGGGAGCACCCGCGTTCGAGTAGAGTTGAGGCAAATGTCCTTCCTGGAAGAGTGGGTACACAAGCGGACCCGTGAGGCCCCCCTGCACGACCTGGGGCTCTGCGGGGCCGCAGGGGGCGCTTGAGAATTAGGCGCGTGCCCCGGTCAGCAACCCCTGCCCAGCCAGAGGCCACGGGGTCCCGTGCCTTGTACCTCTCGTGCCCCAGCTGGCATCCAGGTCTGCTCCACAAGGGGCCAGAATGGCACTCTGGAAGAGAAAGAGAGAGAGGGCAGGTGCAGGGCAGGCGGGCGCCTGGGTCCTGGCGGGGGCGGGGCGGCCCCTCAGCCCGGAGGCGGCTCTAGCGGGGCGCGGTCACCGCGCGGCAGCTCCCGGCTCCTTCGTGCCGCCCGGGTACCCAGCCGCAGAGGCCGCACACGGCAGCCGGCGCACACCCGCGCTCTGGGTGCGCGGCCGAGTGGCGGCACCCCAGGGCGGGGACCCACAGCCCGCCACCTCCTCTCCAGCTCTGCCGAAGTCTGGAGGGCTCTCCCCTTTATGCCCCGACAAACTGCCCTCCGGCCGCCAGGACCCGCCCCACACAGCCCGAAAGCAGAGGCCCCCGGCGGCCCCAGAAGGCGCTTCCGCCCCTGCGCGCACGCGTTTCCGGGGGAGCCCTGCAGGCAGAGGGGAGACCTCTCCCAGCCCGGGGGTTCTGCGCCGACCCACAGTCTCACAGTCTGTGCGGCTCCTGGCTCTAGGGGGGCAGGGGCAGGCCGCAGAGAGCCGCCCTTCACGCTGGGGGGCCCCCGGGCCAGCCCTGGCCTTCCTAGGGGGCCGGAGCCGCGGCGCGGCGGGCCTGGGGCTGAGCCGGGCGTGGAGGCCGGCGTGGTCTGCACCGGCATTTCTGGTGTTTGCTCGGCGCGCACTTGGGCACTGGAGTTCCGGGCCGCGCCAGACCGCGCTCATCTTGGCTGTGGCTTCTGGGCCCCGCGTGGCGCCCGCCAGGTGTCCGCGCCCACGGACACTCCCTCACCTTCGCCCCTCCGACTCCCAGAGCGAGTCCTCTCCTTACAGTGTTCCGGGACAGTCTGCGAGGCTTTTCCCAGGACGCTAAGTCCCCGCAGCGACCATCCTGGCCGGACCCTCTTGCAGAGAGCAGGCCACCTCCCGGGGCCCCGCGCCACAGGCGGCAGCCAGGACTCCGCCCGGGCAGAGGCCTCGGGTCGGGGCGTGAGGGGGCGCTGCGTGTGCGGGGGCGCGGGGGCGCCACCCGTGCAAGGAGAGACCCCGCTTTCCGCTGTCGCCAGCTCCCGAGCGCCAGGGCGCCGGGGCTTCCCTTGTGTGCAGGGAGTCTCAGGGGGCCGCGGCCGCCCCAGCCCGTGGGCAGGGGAGAGAGGAGGCGCCCCCACTGAGGCCCCTGCAGTCCGCAGGGGCGGGGGAATTTAAAGGCAGTAATGACTCGCCCCAGCGTTTGTGCCAGCGCCTCCTGGGGCCCGAGCCTCGGCGCAATCCCAGGCCGTGGCCGTCGGTCCCCCCTTCTGGACGAGGCTCCGAGGGAAGCGGCTTCCCAACCAGCCAGCTCGCGCACCCCGTATAGGCGCCCACTCAGGAGTCTGATTTTTCAAAATTCCTCCTGGGGTCCCGCGCAGTGAGGACGAGGCTGTGCGGGCACACCCTGGCCTGAACTTTCTTGCTAAAGATCACTCTGGCTGTGAGGACAAACCCTGGCCCAGTGGGCCGACCCCTGTAAACAGGCCCTCCCAGGAAGAACCGGAAGCGTCCCCACGGAGGCCCCGCCCCAGCTGAGCGCCGGCAGTCTGCCTGCACGCCCCGCGGCCAGTCGCGGCTCCGGCCGCCCTTTCCTCAGACAACGTCCTTTTGTTTGTTTTTGATGTGCTTTCCTGCTGCGCTCCCCTCCTTCGTGACTGGGTGTGAGTGGGAATTCGGTGCTAGGTCTGTGCCTTCACGTCAGTCACAGGACCCCCTGCAAGTAGGAACAGCCGGACCAGTGGCCTAACAGCGATGGCGGCCCGGGGCACCCCAGCAGGGGCGGGGTCCAGGCCTGAGCGGGCCCCCGGGAGAGCAGCCGCCTGCCTGCCCCCCGAGAAACAGGCGTCAAACACTTGCGAGTCTTGAGGGAGAAACTATGACCTCAGCTGGAAGGGCCCCTCGCCACTCGGCACCCTGAGCGCGGAGACCCTCCCGTATTGGGGACCCCCAACCCCGCCTCCCGCCCGCAGGCCGTCTCTCTGCCCAGGTCCAGCGGGGGAGGAAGACCGCGCCCCCCACAGGTGCCCCAGCCAGGGTCAGGAGTCTGGAGGCCTTGCCCGCCTCTGCAGCAGGGGGCCGCACGGAGTCGAAAGGGGTCTCCCTGGGGGCGCAGGGCCCAGGGTGCCAAGGAGACAGCACGCGGGCCGGGGTCACCTGGGACGCAGCGGGTGGGACCCGCCGGGCTGGGGCCGCTGGAGAACAGCCCATCCCGAGCGGCAGAGAACACCCCAGGGAGCTCCCCCACTGCCCTAGGACCCCAAAGCCTGGGCTTGGGGTTTCCATTTCCTGAGCTGGGGCCCCGCCTCCTCAGCCTCCCCTCGGGCCTGTGCAGGACGAAGGTGGAGACGCCCAGCGAGCAGGTCACAGGTGGTCCCCGACTCGGGACCCCAGCGCGGTTGGTTAGTGGGCAGGAGGGACCACTTGCGTTAGCCATGCAGAGTCCCCGGCCCAGGACAGACGGGGAAACTGAGGCCCGCAGCTCCTGGAGACGACGTGCCTGCAGCTATGCCTGCCTCACACACTGACCCAAGGCCGGCCCAGGGCACCCGGGGCTGACCGCGGAGGGGTCCGTGAATCGCTGGTGGACAAGGGGACGCCTTGGCGAGGGCGGGTCTGGGCCGGGACAGAACTGGGCCTGCCGCCTCTGGGCATGGGGTGGGGAGAAGCTGGGGTCACACTTGGAAAGCGTGGGCCTGACCTCACCCAGCCTCCTGGCTGAGCCAGAGACGGCCCACTGCCCTGAGGCTCCACGGCCAGCCGCGGGGCCACCAGCAGTGGTGGGTGACGCGAGGGCCCGGGGCACAAGTGGGGGACAGCTATGGCGATGAGGCCAGCCGCGCCAAGGGCAGGGTGAGGCGTTGGCTTGCACCTGGCGCACTCTTGGCTCCCAAGGGCCTGCGGGGGTTTAGGGCTGGGGCACAGCAGGGCTGGTCAGCAGGACTGAAGGAGGGGCTGACGGCCCTGGGGGCAGTACGGGGGGCGTGCCTGGCTCTGGCCTGGTGCAGGGCGGGTGGGTGGCCGAACAGCCAGTCAGGCCCAGGCCCCAGCGGGCTGCTGGCCACTCAGCGCGTGCCGGGAGGTACCTACCCGGTGGTCCAAGCCATTCTTTCCAAGTCCGGGGAGAGGGTCAGATTTGGAATAGGGGGGCCCTGAAACAGACACAGCACACCGTCATGCTCGCTCGCGCGCAGGCCCAGGGGCTGGGGGACACTCGGGGCCCGAGGATGACCCCTGTGCCCAGGGAGGAGCCGAGAAGGGCCCAGCCCACCCACGACGCCAGGGGCCCACAGAGCCCAGCTCAGCCCTGTCGGCAGCTGTGCTCAAATCAGGCCCAGCATCACCTGCCCAGGCCAAGGTGCCCGCCGCAGACAGTGGACGGCGGCCTGGTGGAGCCGGGACAGGACCGCGCGGGCCCAGGGCGGGTGCGCCAGCCGAGCGAGGCTGCGGCCACTCAACCAGGACCTTGCGCAGTTCGCAGCAGGAAGCTTCACGTCAACAGCTGAATTTCTAGCATCTCGAAGCAAATAAAGGTCCTGGATTCCCCTGGAGCCCCCTGACCCAGCTGGGCTGGGGGATGGGGGGCAGGGGCCTGAGACCTCCGCTTAACCCCTCAGTGCCTCATGGAGAGCAGAGCAGGGGCGCTAGCCAGGCCCCCCGCTCAGAGGTGAATATGAGGCATGTCCCGGAGGAGGGCAGGGACCCCGCCTTGCAGGAAGCACATTTCAGCAGTGGCCGAGCTGCCTGAACCACCTTTAGTAGAGCCTTGGACCCCTAAAAGCAGGGGCCACATCTGCTTCACCTGGGGGTCCCCACCCTGAGTTCTGAACCGGCATCCCATGCGCAAGTACCAGACAGCCGGGCTACCAGGGGCCACCGGGCTGCCCACGAGGGTCAGGGCAGGGGCAGGCCGCGTCCCTGGTGTTCACGGGGCTGTGGCACATTTAGGACGGAAGCCCCTGCCCGCCAAAGGTGGGGTGCGCACAGGGCCTCTGCCTGCCCGCTCTGGGGACCAGCCCAGTGCCTTTCATCTAGGGGATCCTCGGGAACTTCCTTGCTCCCAGCTGGCCTGTGGGAAGGCTCCAGATTGTGCCATGAAGGGCCTTTTACAACATCAAGGTGAGGCTCTCAAGCCCCTTTAAGCAGGGACCCCTCGTCGCGTGAGACCCTAGGTGAGTGCCGACTGCAGGACAGGTGCAAGTGTGCTGGGAAGGAGAGCAGGACAGGCGCCGGCGACCTGGGGGCCAGCACTCCCGCCCCCAGGCCCCAGCCCCCTTCAGGGGTGATCTAGACAAGCTCCCAGCTTCACTGAGGCCCAGGGGGGCCCTGCCCAAGGCCACCAGCCCCGGTGCCAGGTGAGGCTTGGCGTCCTTCCAAGGACACAGCAGCTTCCTCATTAACACAGAGCCAGCCAGGTCCCTGGGGAGGTGAGGCCGCTCCCAGGGACCCTTTGCTGAGGTGCGGGAATAGCTCTCAAAGTGAAGCCCAGAGGCAGCATCAGCCTCACCTGGGAGCTTGTTAGAAATGCAAATTCTTGGCCCGAGGCCCTCCGGACCTGCTGTGTCAGAATTCTGGGACTGGGGTTCAGAATCTGCTTTTTTTTTTTAACAAGCCCTCCAGGGCATCTGACACTTGATTTATATCCCAACAGGGTCTATCCTTGAGAAGGTTCTGATAAACAGAAATGCAGCAGTTTTACGGGGATTATTCTGTAAATGTGTAGTAGGCTCAGCTGACCCACTTTGTCATTTAAGGCGATTGTTTTCTTTTTTATCCTCTGCCTTGTTGATGTGTCCATGGCAGAAGTGGGGTGCTGAGGTCCCCAACTACTGTGTTGCTGTCTGTCACCTGGTAACATTGCCTTATATATCTTGATGCACTATCATTTGGTGCATATATATTTATGTGTTATTTCTTCGTGCTGGAGTAAGCCCTCAATCGTTATATAACGTCTATCTCTACTTCTTATTACCCTTTTTAACTAAGGTAAATTTGTCATCCATTTTTCGTTCCTCCAGGGCTTTCTGGAAGCCACTGCCCTGGGGGGTGGTGGAGGGTGTCTTCACCTCTCTCTTCTTCACCATTCTGAAGCCACAAGTCCTGTACTGTGAGCCTCACTGGACTGGACTGCTTCACAATCCCCATCAGGATCTTACCAAGTCGAGTGAAGTGCAGAAACCTCACCTCCATGGAGGCCACTGTGCCCAATTAACATGGTGACATAATTGTCTTGGGGTTCCCCCCACCTGGAGCACCCACAGAAGATAATGCTATATGCTGTACTTCAACCATCAAATACGATTTAAGAGATGCCTGAAAGTAACGGTACTCTGTGACATTCACCTGTATTTACCTGTCAGAATGTCCGTAACTTTCGGAACTTCCCTTATCATTTCATTTCTGTTTGGAGAACTTTCTCTAGCCAAGTACTCTGCCAGTGAAAAATTCTCCAAGTTTTCCTTTGAGAACGTCTTCATTTTCTATTCATTCCCAAAGGATATTTTCATCGAATATACGAGAAATTCACATCAACAATGACCGTCTTGCAGTGTATGAACAGCGCCCTGTCTCTTCCTTCTGGCATGTATGGTTTCTGCTGGGAAATCAGCTGTCATCCACACTGGTTTTCACCTGTAGGGAACCTGTCTTTCTCTAGGATCACTTACACCCCATCTTTAGCTTTTAGAAGTTTAATTTTGGTGTGTTTTGGGGTGGTTTACTTTGGATTTTTCCTATTAGCGATTTGGGATTCACCGGTTTCTTGATCCTGTGGGCTTATGTCTTGCCAAATCTGGTAGGTTTCAGTCATTACTGCTTTGAGTCCTCTCTTTTCCTTTTAGGACTCCTATGCAAGAAACACTCTCCCCAGGTCTCTGAGGCTCTTTCATTTGTCTCCTGCCATCTTCTCTTTGCTGTTCACATTGTATGATTTCTGCTTCTACAAGTTCATGGATTCTCTCCTCTTACGTATTTCCAGAATATAACTCTATCCTGGGTTATTGACTCTTTTTGCTCATCTTTTGGTTCTGTAATTTCCATTTGTTTCATTTTTGTAACTTCTATTTCTTCAGTGAGATTTTCTGTGTTTCTTTTCCGGTTGCTTTAAGAGTATTTGCAATTGTTTGTTGAAGCAATTGAAGGCCTTGTCCGAGAACCCAGGCTTCTGCTTCTTCTCAGCAACAGTGAGACCCTGTTGTTTTTCTCATGCACATTGCTGTCTTCACGGTTCTCGGTGGAGGAACGATCTGGACTCTTTGGACGCCATACAGGGAGATGGCACGCTAGCAGAACGTGGTTAGCAGGCTGGCCTCCTGTCTGTTTCAGCACGGAAGTCTGGCTTACTTTCATGGTTGTGGCCCTTCTGGGGTTCTGGGCCCACCTGGGTGCCGCCTGTGTTCTGACGCCTTTCCGGGCTGCTCTGTGCCTCCTGGGATGGACAGTGTCCCCGGGGCTGCCAGTGCCAGCGGCCTCGCTCAGGTGCACGCTGGTGTGTGGGAGGCAGCCACCACCTGGCCCCTGGCCCCACCGCACAGGGCTACGGCGTGCCGGCCTGTGTGCATTTTCAAGGCCTGAGGTGCTTGGTCATCTGCCTCCTCCTTCCTGCCCATCAGGGTTCTGTGACGGTCTGCTCTATTAGCTCTGGTTCTTCCACCATACTTTGGGATGAGCAGGGAGTGAGGAACTGCCACTGGCTCATCCCCTAGGTTGCTACTGAGACCCACTACTGTGGGTCTCTAAGCGCAGGAGCAGCTGTCAGTAGATGTGAAAGGTCCCAATGATGCCAGGTGCAGCTGAGGTTGAGAACCACTGGCTCAACCTTTGAGAACCAAAGGTCCTGCACACATCAGAGACTTTACTTGACCCCCCAAAGCCTAGGCATGCACCGCGGGCCCATTCCACAGGTGGGGAGACTGAGGGGTGATGAGAGTAAGCACCCCTATGGGGTCAGGTGGTTATTCATGAACAGGCCAAGACAGACGCCCAGGACTTCTGCATTGGGAGCCAGTGACCCCATCTGCTCCTGGGTGGCCTCGCCCCGCTGTGGGGGTCTTCTAGGGGCCTGTCAGGTGGTGTGAGAGTGTGTGTGCTGCGTGTGCATTAGGGGGAGGGCATGGGGGAGTCAGGTGCAGGGCCTGGGGGAGGGCTCGCAGACACGTCCGGCCCCCAGCCCCCCACATGTCCACGCGCAGCTGACCAGGTCTCCCCACCGCCAGAGTCAGGGAAGCCCAGCTGTGGCCTAGCCCAGGGCATCTGTCAGGCACCCTCGGGCCTGAGCGTGGTCTGCCCGGCTGGCCGGACATAAGCAGGGGCAAGCGCTCTGACCGTCTGGCTGGAGGCCGCGTCCTTGACAAGACTCACACTCCTCACCCAGCAGGACAGAGAACTGGAACAGCGGGGCTGCTCCAAGCCCCAGCCCGGAGGGCCCCCAGGGACACTGGATGTAACCTGAGTCCTGCCCAACCGGCCCCTGGAACGAGATTCCTGGGGGGGACACAGAGGGACACAGGGACACACTACCGCAAGCCCCACCTACGCACCCCGGGGTGTAGCTCGGAGCATTTCTCCACCCCCCCCCATGCTCATCTGCAGAAAGGGGCTTCCACCCCTTCTGAAGAGGGGGCCGCTGGGGGGTGGCGGAGCCCTCTGGCAGGTCCCCAGCAGGCCAGGGGCTTGACGACACAAAGGCAGCTCAGACCACACAGAGAGGGCGTCAGGGATCGCAAAGGCGAGCAGATGAAGGTGGGGCCCCGGGGCAGCTGCAGGCTGGCACCGAGGCCAAGGGGGCGGCCCATGGCCACTCACACTTTGGGGACAGCGATGTCCCCTGAGAGGCTCAAGACCCTCTCCTTGTAACAAAAGCCGCGCATGCCCTCCTGAGCAGAGGCGGGCTCCCTGAGCTGACGGCCACAGCGCACGGCTGGGGTGCCCCTGGAGCACAGGAGGCCGGGCAGCGGCCTTATGCCCCAGCGCTGCTCAGCACGAGGCCGGAGCTGGTGCGCCCGGGGCCCAGAGGAGGGGAGGCACCGAGCTTTGCCACTGCCGCAGTCTCAGCTCCCTGCTAGGGACTGGGCACCCGGCTGGGCTCAGGCCACCTGGCACCATGTCCAGCACACAGCAGGCGCTCGATAAATGCTTGGTGGAGGGATGGATGAATGACGGGTGAGGCCCTGGCACAGATGAGGTCTGCTGACGGTGAGGTGAATGGGATGGGCGTGACCTCCCCGCGACCCCCGCGGGGGCGGGGCCGGGGCTGCCCCCACGGGGCCTCCGCCTCTCCCAGCAGCCCCTGCCTGTGCTCTCGGCACCCCTGAGCGCTCCCAGCAGCGTCTGGCACAGAGCGGGAGCTCAATAAATACCCGTTGAATTTACCGCATCTCAATTCAACAAACGTTTATTGAGCGCCCGCTGTGTGGAGTGTCCACCTCTACCTCGCGGGGGCGCTGCCCCGGGGCCTCCTGCCCCACTGGGGTGAGGGCTGTGCTCAAGGCGGCCTGCAAGGGCGCCGCCACTTGGTGAGAGAGGGGGGCGCGGCCCTCCGCGTGGGAGCAGCTTCCACCCCTGCATCGCTCGGCGGCGCACAGCTGAGCTCGCCCACCCGGCGCGGCCCACAGCTGGGTCCTCGGGCCACTTTGTCCACGCTCGTGGGAGAGCCGGCGATGTCCTGGCGGCAGGCTGGGGGCCCAGCCCAGGGCGGACTCAGAGGATCCTGTCCAGAGGCACTGGGCGCCCGTGGAAAGGCAGGAGCGGCGGGGTCACGGTCGGCGTAAGCAGTGTGGAGGGGGCACTCGAGCGCGCACACGCGCACTCGCACGCACGGTCCGCAGACACCTGCACGCACACGCGACACGCCCCCATAGACGTGCGCGCACGCACCGTCCTGGGCGCGCGCACACGCTGGCTGTGCCCCTCTCCCCACAAGCCCCGAAGTCCAGTGCTCCCAGGCAGCACGGCCCCCAACCCCCGCGCTGGAGACGGACGCGCGCAGCGGGGCCGGGCACGGGGGCCTGGCAGGTGCGTGAGGGCGGCGGCTTCCGCCCCAGGGCCTGCCACCTGGGCAGCACCTGGCAGGTGAGGGCAGCAGACTCCGCTCACAGGCCAGGAGGTCCCCACAGGTTCCCGGGGTTCTCCACTCGGGGTGTCCCTTCTACTCAGCCCCAGCAAGGAGAGCGGGGACCCGGGGCAGCAGCTGGCCTCCCGAAAGCCTGGGGCGCAGTGGGCGTGGCAAAGGGCTGGCCAATACGGAGCCCCGCCCCCGGAACGCTGGGGAAGCCCACCCTGAGGCCTCCCAGCGAGGGCGCGGGGTCACCTCCTCCCAAGAGCACCATCTTTGGGAACAGGCAACGTGCAGCGGAAAGGCCGCAGCGAGGCCGGCGGTGACACAGAGGGGCGGGTCTGGGCCAGGGGCGGGGTCTGTTTGCGTCCTGACAGCAGCAGATGGGTGGCGGGCGGGCGCCTGGGAGCCGGGCTGGGGGCTGCCGGCACTCGGCACTTCCCAGGTCTCCTGTGGCCAGCGCTGTCCCCTCGCCCCGCCTGCAGTGGGACGGTCCCTCATTATGTCCCTCCCAGGCCCTCCAGGGACACGCTGCCCCCGTGAGAGGCCCTCTGGGGGTTCGGTGTGAGCCCTGCCGGCGCGGAGGCGGGCGGGCCGGACACACCCTCTGACAGCCCACGGGAGCCAGGACCCCGCCCCTCAGGGCTCCCGCGGAGGCCTGCCCAGCACGTGCGGCAGCCCCGGGAGGAGAAGCGCGTGGGATGGCGATGGCTGGTGAGCGCCTGCTGGGAGCGGCCTGAGCACCGTGCCCTGCGGCCTCCAGCGTCTACCAGGTGGACGGGCCTGGGCCCCGGGGTGGGCGAAGGGCCCGCGGTCACGCAGCGGTCAGTAGCGGGCCTGGACTTGAACTCGGGTCCGCCTCACGGCCAAGCCAGCATCTTCCCTGCCTGTAACCCCCACGCCCGCCCCACTCGGCCTCTGCCCCCAAGTTCCACTCTGCTGGCCCCGGAAAACCGTCCGCCACCCGGCTGAGTGCCCGAGGCCGTCCAGGAGCCCATGAGAGGGAGGCCGCAGCTGCGGCCTCTGGACGGGAGCCCTCCACCGTGGGCACGCAGGCTCGGCCTTCACGGCCCGAGCCTGCAGACCAGCCTCGGCCCCCGAGCCCCCGAGCTCAGAGTGGCGGGAGGGTCCGCCGAGCGTCGCCCCAGTCTGGCCTCGCCTGCCTGGACCGTGCTTGTCTGGTCTGGGGGAAGCAGCCTGAGCACTGCCTGCGGCTGAGCCGGCCTGGGGCCCGCGGTCAGCCGGGACGTCCCCGCACAGAGGAAGGGCCCGCACGTCCTGGCCGACTCATTCGTGGCTCAGATTTGGGGCTTGGCTGGACCGGGGGCCCCTCTGCGCAGGGACCCCATCCGCAGCTCCTGGCTCAAAAGAACCACTCACGTGGGTAGCAGCTGTCCCCTCGCGGTGTGGCCAGCGCGTCCCTCTCGGCCCCGCTGCTCTGGGACAGGGACTGGCTGTCCAGGTCCGGCGAGTTTGTCCTCGTGTCCGCGTCACCCTTGAAGATCAGCCAGCTGGCCTTCTGCAGAAGAAAAGGTCGCGTGACTTTCAGGGTCACAGCTGGGGTGGAAGCATCTCACGGGGCCCTTCAGCACCTTCTCACCTGTCACCTACAGGCGACACCCCCGGGAGAGGATTCAGCATGGGGGAGACGCGTTTAGTAATGGCCACGCCGGAGGTGGGCCCGAGGGGAGCATGGAATCGCCCCTTTACAGGTGAGGCGACGGTCGGGGGGCCAGAGCGGCTGCCCGGGTCCGCCCAAGAGGCCTGCTGAGTATTTCACATGGAAAGAAGGCCCGGGGGGTCTCTGCGGGGTGTCCCTAGGAGCTGGGCGGGCGCAGACCGGCGCCCCCCGCCTGCCCCGCCTCAGGTCCAGGCGTCTGCCGCCTGCCGTCCCCTGCCCAGTGTGCCTTCCCTTCCTAGGGGCCACAGAATGGCTGAGTGGCCCCCCCCTGCGAGGGGCCTCCCTGCAGAATCAAAGGGGGCCGTGCTGACTCCCGGCTGCCCGTGGGCAGGGTGGAGGGGCCAGGGGCCGTCCCTCAGGAGGGGTCTGGGCTGAGCCTGAGCAGGGGTGGCCCAGGGGAGGCAGCCCCCACCCCCGCCCTGAGACTTACGGTGGCCCAGATCTCGGCCTTCAGAGCAGAGTGACCGCGCAGAAGGCAGCGTGGACCCCAGAGCCTGAACTGGATCCCCCGGCCCCCCAAGAACGTGTCTGCCCACCTGTTCTGGAACCCGCGCCTGACGCCCACTGCATCCGGCTGCCCTCGTGTCAGCTCTGACCAGAGCCCGGCTGCCCAGGCACCTGCTGAGTCTGGGTGGCCGGAGCGCGCATCCCTGACCACGAGGCGGCTGGGAGGAGCACCCCTACATTGGTCCCCGTTCCCAGTGGCCCCAAGGGACGCCCCAGGATTCAGCCCAGCCCCTGCTGGCCGGTTCCCACTGGGCCTGCGTTACCTTCCTGTCCAGGTCCAGGCCACCGCCCTCCCCGTCGCAGCGCCTGGGGGCTGGAGGAGAGAAGAGAGCGTCACCCCACTGCCCAGCCCTGCGCGTCCAGTCCGCGCACAGCCATGCTCGAGGGCAACATTCAGGGGGGCAGCGACAGGACAGGCCGGAGAGTCCCGCGGGGCTGCAGGCGGGCGCTCGCCGGGCCAGTGGCTGTGGCTAAGCCCAGGCAGAGGCCGGCGGGGCCCGGTCAGACAACCCCCCACCCCCGGGCTGTGGATGCAGCCGCCCAGCTCCGCCTCCCAGCGGCTCCTCCTTGCGGCGACGCTGCCGCCCCCGACCTCTCTCAGACTGACCGAGGCTCTGACAAGGTGCTCCCGCGAGACCGGGCTGGCGGGGCCGACACGAGAACAGGGCAGGCCTGCCCCCGAGGACTCAAAATGGCCAGTGATGCCGCCGAACAAAGCCGGGAAAAGCAGCGAGGGGCCAGCAGTGCGGGACGGGCGAGGGGCCAGCTAGCACCTGCTCGCCCGGGCGGTGTCCCGCACTCCCCATCTGCCTCCTTTATTGGGGGCGGGGGGGTTCAGCGAGCTGTGTCACGTGATCTCCAGGAACCATCCACGAATCACAGCAGGGCCAGGTGACAAAGCCAGGCCAGGTCGACACATCCGTCCTCGGCCACCCATGCAGGGGACAAGGCGGGCCCGGCCCCCCCGCAGGCGGCGGTGGCAGACAGGCACGGGCAGCTCCTTACCTGCAGCCTGCAGCGGACTTGGGCCTTCTAGCCTTTTGGAGTACCCTGCCTTGTGCACCACCAGGGACAAGACTGACATCAGGCCCGAGAGCTTGGAAATTGGGGATTGGGCTACAGAACCTTGACAAGATAAGGCCACAGTTGAGGACCCGCCGGCCACACCAACGCTCGCGTGCCCCCGACGGACCCGCCTCTCCTTCCAGGAGACGCAGGGATGTCCAGGTGGAAACAGAACGCCCGAACGTGGGAGCCAGAGGCGGGCGCCTGGGCCAGCCAGCTGGACACTCTCCTGCCGCCGGAGCGGAGTCCTGGCGTGAGGCGGCCGCACATCGGCCATGGCTCCCAGCATGCCCCCAGCAAGCCGCAGGGACCAGCGGGGCGCGGCAGGTCCTGGGCTATAAAGTGAGGGGGGCGTCCCCAGCAGCCCTCGGGCCCCTCGGATGGCGCCGTGGGGTCCTGCAAGCGCGTGGTCAGTGAAGCGGCCCCAAGGCCCCCGTGGGAGGTGGGCCCAGGCCTCGGAGGCTGGTCACCACCCAACTGGAGAGGACGTAGACAGAGGCAGGTGGCATCAGACGTGCTGGCCGGGCCCCAACACCCAGCACCGTCCACTGAGGGGACACTCCGCCAGGACTCGGCAGTGCCCTCTGCGAAAGCTCCCCAGGCACGCTCAGCTGGCGGACTCAAGCCCGGGCTGTCCGGGGTCCGCACTGGCCACCCGCAAGGCCCACAGCAGGTCTCGCGAGGAGGGGAGCACGCGCGGGAAACCGCAGGGTCCAGAACCTCCTGTGGCTGGCCCCCAACTGCTCCAAGCCTCAGTTTCCTGCTCTGCAAAGCGGGCAGGCGCCCTGTTGCCGAGCTAATGCGATGACCCTGTGAGCTGCGTGTGGACGCTACCCTGGGGCAGCGGGAGGCGGCGCGGGGCTGGCAGCGGGAGGCGGCGTGGGCTGTGGCGTGTCACAGGGAGCCATTCCGGACAGCCCGAGAGCGCGAGGACCAGCCAGCAGGTCCTCCTGCGTCCAGAGTGTGCTTGCCAGGGGACCCGTCCTGAGAAAGGCCGACTCTACTCCCGGGGCCCCTCGGGAGCCTGCGCTGGAGGCTGGAAGTGAGTCTCTGACTTTGTGTTTGAATAGAAAGCCAGCGGCCGCCCTGCCCACACGCCACCTCCCAGCTCATTCCCGTCTGAGCTCGCACCTCTGCATTCTGCCCACACCCACTTAGCCCTCTCCACCCGCTCTTCACCCACCCCTTTAATACCCATTCATCCGCCCACTCCTTCATCCCCCCACCCATCATCCACCATCCACCCATCCATCCACCATCCATCCACCATCCGTCACCCATCAATCCATCATCCATCCGTCATCTGTCATCCATCAATAATCCATCCATCCATCCATCCATCCATCACACTAGTCAGAAGTCTAGTTACTGAAATAAACTTTTTACAGAAGTCATGTTACTGAAATAAAATTAGTCATTTCCTATTAATTTGTATGTGCCCAACACAAATATGACAGTCAAATTCTAATTTTGGCTCCAGGTTTTTTTTTTTGTAATCTGCAATAAATTGATGTTAACATCAGGAAATGCATGCCAATAGTAATAGGCCTACGGTTAATACCTGTAAAAAATCAAGTCATAGACTACTTCTTAGATCTCTTCGCTTGTCTCTTATACAGCTGTTCAGGAGCATCTCTGGGGAGTGTCCAGCAGTAGTCAGCCAGCATCACAGTGGACCATTTTCCCTGGAATCTTTGTTCCATGGATGTGATATGTTGATGAAAACGTTTGCCATGTTGATCACTAACCATACCACAGTTTTCAGGGAAGAAATCCAGATGGGAATAAAGAGACATATTGCAGCCAAGTTTCTGGTATTGCATCTACTAGTATTGCATCTACTGGTATTGCATCTACTGGTATTGCTTCTACTAGTTCCTTGTAATTTTCTGCCCTAACATTCCCAAGAAAGTTTGTAGACACTAGGCGAAAAGCATTCCATGCTTGTTTCGCATCACCCTGCAGCAAGTTGTTGAACCGGTCATCTTTGAAGAGCTCTCGAATCTGAGGACCCACAAAAACTCCCTCTTTAATCTTTGCTTCACTTTCCATATAAAGTAATTGTGACATCTTCTTCTAGAAAATTCCATTGTTGGAGTCTTGATCCTAGCAATTCTGCCTTGTTCTTGGAGAAGTCCAAATCACGAACCAGGTCATTTAGTTCCTCCTGTGTTAGGCTGTGTGGGGTTGATGATGCACCACGGTGAAAATCTGGATCCCTGCATGCTGATGGGACAGGAGAAGAACAGGTCGGCTCACCCTTGTCCTCATCAGATGAATCAAGAGAATATTCTGCTGGAGGTTCTGGAATAGGAAGTCCCTCACCACGTGGAACTGGTCTCAGTGCAGAAGGAGTGTTAGGGTAGACTATTCTCGACTTCTTTTGCTTCGTTATTCTGCCACAGAGGAGGAACCAAGCAGAAGTAACAGTCTTTTATGTGGTTGGCTCCTTCCACACCATGGGGACTGCAAACGGCACTGATGGTCTTTGCCACTGAATCACTGTGAAGCTGTGTTGTACATGTAGCACAGCATAGATGCGGGGCCCAAGGCTTGTCTTGGTCACCAACCTTGCATCCGAAGTAAAGATAAGCCTTCTACTTGAGAAGTGATCCTTTTCTTCTGGTTGGCAAATGTCACTTCCCCACAAATAGAGCAGAAATTGTCCACGCTATTAACGCACTTTCGAGGCATTACTGTTCTGTATTGTGCCTAAATGGATAAAATAATAACAGTTCTATGTAACAATAGCTTAAACCGTCTCACACAAAGTCTGCAATATTTTCAATGCCTAACCTTTCCGACAGGGCTTTCTATAGTGCACTGCTGACGTCAGCTTACTTCAGCGGCCGCCTGGCAGTAGTATTGCATTGGGTCAGAAAATGATGCAATCAACTCTGGATGATGTGTGCATGATGGTATTATGCAATGCGATGCAGTATTACATCATTCTAGGCTGATTTGGGATGTTGTTGCAGTCCTACTGGATAGATTTACATGGTAAAACATAAAATGAGTTATATGAAATAGCTTCAAAACATGAGCTAATAAAAAATGTTCAGGGTTATATTCCTGTTCAGCACACCAAGATACTACAGATTAGGGCCTTTTTTAGTCAGTAATGGTCTCAGTGTTGACCAGTGTAAGCCGTCTGTCATCCATCATCCATCCTCCATCATCCATCCATCCTCCATCCCCATCCACGATCCATCCATCCATCCTCCACCCACACATCCCCCATCGATCCCCCTTACCTTGCTGTTGACCCAGTCAGCTACTGAATTATTCCCACACCACCTGCCCGCTCATCTCTCTGCTCTCCCACCGGCCCCTTTGCCCATTCACGGACCCGGGTCATCTGAGCAGCCTGCACCCATCTCTCCCTCCCTCCGTCCACCCTCCACTCTCCACTCGGCCTCAGCTCCCTGCCCCACCCCCGGTGCTCAGCACGTGTCTGCATCGTCCTACGTCTGGGGGATGCAGAAAAGACCCCCCAGACTCTTGTCGTTTCAAAGCTCATAGACCCAGATGTGGGGGCAGACCGCTTCTCTACGGTAAAGCAAGTGCGTGGGTGGGGGCGAGCTGGGGCGCGGGCGCGGGCACCTGCTGCACCCGAGGCTCCCCTCAACACTCCTCAGGGGCCGCCCCAGGCGGTGGCCTCTCTGACCGGCCATGAAGAGCGTCCTGGGTAAGGACAGACCCACGCCCCCAGCGCAAGCCGCACAGCAGGTGAGCAGAGCCCCACCCCGCCCGAGCCGGGCTGTTCCGAGACCCGGCGCAGCATGCAGGGCGCCCCCGACGCGTCTCGCACGTGGGCCACCATTTCCCGGGGCCTGCCAGCCCCTGCAGCATCACCAGAGCTCGGGCCTCCCAAGCCTGGGCCCCTGCGGGACAGCCCCACTGTGGGCGCCAGCCCGCCGCCGTCTTGGTGCCCCATGGCAGCTCAGCGGTGCCCTGCCAGGCCCCCGGCTGCAGTGGAGACCCTCACTGGGGTCTGCGGGGGCCAGGCGGTGCAGGCTGGGCAGTGGGGCCCGGCGAGGGAAGCTCCTCAGGGGCCCCTCCTCCCCTCTGGGCTCTGCTGGGTCTCCCCTTCCTTGGGAACCCTCCTTTCTCGTTTTTCCCCGGAGGCCCAGAAGGCAAGATGGCCACGTGCCCCAGGTCAGGGGTCGGAATCCTTGCCCCCGGCCATGTGTTGGGGTGGAGCCTCTGGAGGGAGCCCCAGGGTGGGGTCAGCACCCTTATAAAAGGACCCGAGGCCCCTCCCCTCCACAGGAGACAGTGAGGTCACCGCTGGCCCCCAGGAGGGTCCGCGCGGAACCCCACACTGCTTGAGGGTGAGCGCGCCTGTGGGTGGGGGTCCCGCAGCCACCCGGCCGGGACCGCGGCTGTGTCCACATCGCACACTGCACCGGACCTGCACGCGTCGTGCGCGCGGATGTGCGGGGGGCGGGCGCTGAGCGCACATGAGCGGAGCTGGGGGCTGGCCAGCCGGCGGCACCGAGTGTCACCCCGTGGGCAGGCCTGGCGCTCTCACCTGGGGCGCACCCCAAACAGCGGCAGACTCCAGCTCCTGCCGGGACCCCATCTGTCTCGGCAGCTCCCCAGGAGCTGGAGCGTCCGAGGGCAGCTCGTGTTTAAGGCAGTGGAAGGTGTCGTCTTCCTGGTGCCTCAGGGGGGCCGCTTGAGGCGTTCTGGGGACGGGGCTGCCCGTGCATGTGCTGCCAGAGAGAGAGGCGTGCTGCCAGCACGCTCGCACAAGGCATGCACGCTCGCACAAGGCATGCACGCGTGCCACACGGCATGTACACACACCACACGGCATGTACACGCATCCACATGACGTGCACACACGTGCACCCTGCACATGCCCGCCTGGACGGGTCCTGCCAAAGTCCCCTGCGTGAGGAGCCAGGCCCCCGACACACTCATCACAGAGGCTTCCTCGCAAGACCGGTGAGGGCCGCACACGTGCACATGCACACGCACACGCACACACGTGCGTCTCCAGCCCCGGCCCGGCCCGCGGGCCCCCAGAGTGGCCGAGCACAGCACCCTAGAAAGCTCGTTTCAGAGCAGAATCGACCGGCCCGAGTTCTGGGTGCTAAGAGGGTTTTGGCCTCTGCTCTGGGCAGCCAACGGGAATTCACGCGCCTTCGGGGGGGAGAGGCCTTCAGACACACAGCTGACCACGGCGCAGGCCCGTCCCCCCTGAGCCCCGGTCGGGAGCAGAGTGAACACCGCTCTGCTGGCCGGGTCGGGCCACAAGCCCCTCAACGCCACACAGCCACGCCTCCCTCCCAGGCGGCCCCTCTGTGGCGGGGTCGCACTCGCTTGGGGTGAAGGGCCGGCCGCTGGTCACCCCGGGGCGGGGGTGCAAGGCCAGACACAGCCGTGAGCCAGGCACCACGGTGGGAAGACAGCTCAACGCCAGCCCTCCGTCAGCGGGGCCTCAGTGTCCCCACTCGCCCCACGAGGGAGCTGGTCTGGATGCTCCCCAGGGGCCGGGGCCCCCGTCAGGCGGCAGTGGCAAAGCCGTGGCCTGGGACGTCCGCGTCTGGGGGTTTTCTTTCTTGGGGCAAGGAGGAAGCGCGGGACGGACAGGGCTGACGGTGCTCGGGGCGAGGCTTCGGGTGACGAGACAGCCACGTCGCCACCAGCCACAGAAAGGGCCTGTCTCGGGCTCCCGCGGTGCCCAGCCGCGGCCCCCAGGGCCGGACGCCACACAGACCGGGACCGGGCCAGCCGGGCAGGCTGACCGCCACCGCCCGCCTCTCAGCTCGGGGCGCCCCCTCCCTCGTCACCCCACACACCCCCGCCACAGCTGGCGGCCGGAGGCTCGCCCCACTTTGCAGATGAGGAAACGGAGGCTCAGGGTGGGGAGCCACACGCCACAGGGTGTTGAGCGGGCGGCCGCCAGGCCCTGTGCCCCCGCCTGACCCTGTCCCCATGGGCCCCGGGGGCCCTGCGAGCGCCTGTGTGAGCCCCCCAGCACACGCGGGCAGCGCGGGAGCATGCGGGCCACAGCGAGGGGCTGTACCGTGCTGTCTGTAGATGGGGGGCTTCCTGTAGATGTTATCTTTGACGCCGGTGTCTGGGGGGGAGAGAGGAGAGTGAAAGCGCAGAGTGAGAGTGAAAGTGCAGAGCGAGACGCAGCCCCAGACTCAGGACCCCAGAGGAGGGGGCCCAGCCCCACCTCGGGCCACGCCCAGCCGGCAGCCATGGCTGGCACATGCAGCCCCGTGGGGGGCTGAGAAACGCCCAGGCCGGGTGGGGCTGCGCAAACCACTCACAGACCTGAAAGACTCACGGTGGGGGGCGGCGGGAGGGGCCAGTGGACAGCCTGGGGCCGGGCCTACCTGGCACGTGGAAGTGGCCGAGTGGACAGCCTGGGGCCGGGCCTACCTGGCACGTGGAAGTGGCGTGGCGCCTGCTGGTAGGCCGAGGGGGCGGGTCTGCTGTCGGAGACCACCGAGAGGCTGGGGGTGCTCCGGCCACTTTCACTGCCTCCAGAAGAACAGCGGGCAGCAGGCGGGGGGAGAGCACAACGTTTCAAGCAGGAACACCTCTTGGGAGGAGCCCCGCCCGGCCTGGGGGGCCCAGCCCTCGGGGGAGCACCCCCCACCCCTGCCGGCTCCAGGGGGCCAGACTTGCTAATCCAACCTGGGGCGGCCTGTCCGAAGGGACAACAGTGACCAGGCGGTGGCCAGGCTGGAGCTGCCGGGCGTGGCCCCCTCGCCTCGGGGAGCAGAGCCCAAATCCAGCCAAGCGCCAGCTCTGCACTAGGCCCTCCCTGCCCGGGGCCCGGGTGAGGAGAGGCCGCGTCCTTGGGGGGTCCGCACACCAGCCAAGCGGAACAGAGCGAAAAAGAATTCATAAAATCTGTCCTTAACTTTGTGGCTCACGTATTAGTGCGTGTTTCTGTCACCAGGACCCGGCGGCTACTCACGTATTCATACGTGCTCATCTGGTCTCCGGTTTTTCACGCCACGGTGGATTTATTTGGAACTATTAGGAGCTATTTCTTTGATTGTGCTCAGCCTAGAAGCTTCACACATTGTTTTGGTGAGAGTGTCAGGTGTTTTATGAGAGAGATTACAGATTTTTTAATATCCAGTAGTTCGGGAGTTGTGTGTGTTTTATTGAATGCTTCTGCCATTCATGCGGTGGCACAGACAATGGCCGGCCCCAAGGGCTGGTGAATTTAAAGGGCACCGGCACACAGAGTGTTAAAAGCCATCAAGGGAAAGGGCGCCAGCTCTAGGGGCGCAGACGTGAGGCCTTGCTCAGCTGCCGCTCCCTAAGTGCAGCTCCCAGTGTCTTTGCCAAGGCCGGGAGCGCCGGTCCCGCCTCGCACCCCCGCGCCATCTCGTCTGCAGACAGGTTGGATTATCAAGGGGCCACCATGGACAGCCTGGGCGGCCGGGGGGCACCTCCCACCCGCGCACGCAGGAGCCACGTGAGGGACAGACGGCGGGCGTGGACACACACACAATGAGGGACACGGCCGTTCCGGCCCTCCGCCCTCGGGCTAGCGGCCGACCGGAGGGTGCCAGGCCTGGGAGTGGACGCCAGGGCCCCTGGGGGCAGACGGGGACAAGGCTGAGACGGGGGTCAGGAGGCCCCCAGAGGCAAGAGGGGGTCGGCTTGGGGCAACCGGGCTGAGGCACAGAGGGGCTGCCGACGGCAGCGGGGCTGGTGGACGGGCCTCCCCTCGCACGGAGCCCTGCTTTCCCCTAGGCTACCACCACCCGGCCGTGCAGACCCTCCTGCGGCCTCCGGCCAGGCCCGTCCCCGGCCTGGGGCAGAGGCCTCGCTGTCTTGGCACCTCGGCGGGAGACAACACCCTCAAGCACTTAAGGGACGTCTGGGGCCACCTCACGCCCGTCGGGCCCATCCCCAGGAGCAGCGAAGCAGGAGAAGGGTGGTGCAAGCCCCCCGTGGTCCAGCACGGGGACACGCAGGACGGCACCACCAAGTGGGGCTGCGGACCCTGCCCCCCTTCCAGTCGCCCCCACTTGCCTGGACCCTTCAGGGGTCGAGCCCCAGGAGAGCCAGGCAGGGGACTTTGGGAAGACACAAAACCCCAGCGGGCAGAGGCTTCCCCTGCAGGTGGAGCTGGACCGAGGCGGCGCTACCTCCAAGAGGGAGGTGACCCAGGCCCTTGTGAGAAGGCGGAGGCCCAGGGAGCGTGCGGGGGCCGGTCTGGGCAGCCTCGGCGGGCGGGGGCCCTGCTTCAGGCCCAGGCCACACTCGCCATCGCGTCCCTGGCCGCGGGGTCCGCTCCTGGAGTCTGGCCACCAGCCTGTCAGTCAGGGCCGCACTAGCCCTCAAGCTTCCCTAGGAGTCTCTAACCGCCCTGTCTCCAAACACAGCCACGCTGGGGTTAGGGCTGCGCCCCAAGACCCCGGGGCCAGGTCGGCACAGGGGAATCCGGTGGTCAGCGCTTCTGGCGCAGTCCACACTCGTGTCCATGTGGGGACAGGCTGGCGGGGGTCTGCGTGGAGCTGGCCGGCCAGGACCGTGAGCGCTGAGGCCGTGTCCGGGCCAGCCCGCCCTGCACCCCGCGTCCATCCTGACTGCGTGGCCAGCGGGGGCCCCGCTTTGCTGCCGGGGACGACGGGAGCTGCGATGCGCGTGGGCGCCCAGGACCAGCTCCCACCGGGCAGGCCCGGCCCTTCCTCCAGCTACACTCACACAGGACAGAGGCCCAGCTGGACTCACGACACACAGCGAGGGGGCAGGCAGGACACGGGGAGCCATGCGGTGACGGGACGGGGACGCAGCGTGCGGCAGGCCCCGCCCTGCGCCTTACCTCGGAAGTAGGGGATGTAATGGTGCCGGAAGGCTGATGTGGGACTCGGGTGTTGGGACAGGGACAGGCAGCTACTGGGACCAGCACTCACAGTGCCAGCTGGGGGCGACAGAGAGAGGCCGGAGGCTGCGGTCACCAGGCGCAAAATATTCCCAGGCCGGCACAGGGCAGGAACATTTTAGCGTCCGTCCGCGGAGGGCTGAGCCTTTTGAAGGGAAGCCACGGAGGGCCAGGGCAGGGGACCACAGCCAGGCTCAGTCGGCAAGCCAGGTCACCCAAAATTCAGGGACCAGGGGGCAGCAGAGGGCCTCTTTGAGAGGACACTAAATGAGGCCACCTGCCGCTCACC
>PVIJ01013421.1:0-45185 GCA_004024925.1 Scalopus aquaticus
GTCGCCCCGAGCTGCCCGGCCCCGGGCGCCCCCGCGGCTGGCCCGATCCCCCGCGCCGTGCCCCCGATCCCCGCCGCTGAGGCGCCGCCGCCGGCATGAGTGGAGGGAGGCGGGTCCCCAGGAGCCCCCAGCCTCTCGCGCCGCTCGGAGTTTGAGGGGCCCCGCGCCGCCGCCGCCGCCGCCGCCAGCTTCGACCGCCCGCCCTTTCTCCCGCCGCCGGGGACGCAGCCGCGCCAGGCCGGGCGCCGGGTGGCGGGCTGCGCGGGGCGTTCATGAGCCGCCGGGCGGCCAGTGCCCCCGGGAGCCTGCGCCGTGACTCACCCCCCGCCCCCGCTTGTGTCTCGTCCCCCCGGCAGGATGCCGGACCAGATCTCCGTCTCCGAGTTCATCGCCGAGACCACCGAGGACTACAACTCGCCCACCACGTCCAGCTTCACCACTCGGCTGCACAACTGCAGGAACACCGTCACGCTGCTGGAGGAGGTGGGTCGCGGCCGGCGCCCCCCGCGCTCCCGGGGATCCCGGCCGCGGGGCCGCCTGGCAGCTCGGGTCCAGCCTCACGGTGGGATAATCTGGATGGCCGAGCCCGGGAGGAAGGGGGTGTTGGGGGCTGGGGGCGCCACGCCCCCTACGGCCCGCCCCCCTCCTCAGCTCCCTGGTGAATGGGGGACTTAGGATGTGCAGCCCCTCTGCTGCATTTGCCCGGGCGCCGATCGCAGAGGCCTGGCGGTGGGGAGAGGACCGAGAGAGCGCTGGATACCCCCAGGAAAAAGAGGGAAGTCTTTTCTCTCTGTCTTGCGTCCTTCCTGGGAGCCAGGCAGTTTACTCCGTTTTCCGACTCATTGTGACCCTCTCATAACCTGCGAAGTCGGTGGTGTCAGGCCTTCGAGGGCAGAGGGAGGCGAAGCGACGTGGCCAAGGTCACTAGCGAGGGACGGGGAGATGGTCAGTGAATGCACCGCTCCGGCGCCGGCTTGGCCAGGCCGAATTAGCTGCATAGGCAAGGGGCGGTGGAAATATCCCGAGGAATGACAGGGAGCTCGGGCTGGGACTCCCTGTCTTCCAGGATTCGTCCCTCCTGTCTCCACTGCCTAAAGCCCTGCGTGGTGAGATGTCTGTGCAGACAGGTCTCTCCTCTACCCCCCTAGCCTGAGCGTTTGAGCGTTTGGTGAGAGCTGGAGGCGGCAGCGCCAGCCAAGCTGCCCGTAGGGCACTCATAGACTGAGTGGCGGCTGATGCTGCAGGGAAAAGCTTACCAAAGGGGACTAGAGAGGACCAGGACTGTGCAAAGAACAGCTCTGCTTATCTAGACCCTCAAGGGAAGTGTGTTGAGGATGACTGGCAGGGGAGGGGGGACAGGCCAAGGGCAAAGTTTTTTCCTTGAAAATTTTAAGTGAATTGCCAATGGGGTGGGGTGGGTAGGTAAAAAGGAACCCACAAGCCCAAGAGCTACAGAAGCCTCTGTACCTCAATAAATACAGGACGTTTACCCTGGAATTCTGCACCATCTTTAAGTGCTATAAAGCAGCACTCCCCTTGAAACAAGCCAAACCTATTTCAACTGAAAAAGACCACACTGGGGGAAGTTGGGAAGCAAGATTAATTTCCCTGGGTGGATCATTGTGTGGTTGGTTTATTTGAGGTTTGGGGAGCTTCTGATTTCACCTCACCACGGCCAGCTCTCCTTAATGTGAGACGTTTGGGCTTCTGGTATAATACTCTTTAGACCAGGTTACGCATAGAACTGGTATTCCAAAGCCCAGGGCTCTAAATGGTAGGAGGGGAGAGATTTTTGTTCTGGCTCCCATTTTGCCTGCCCGGCCTGGTGCTGTGAATTAATCTGAAAATTTATTCCACTGGGGGATGCTTCTCGAGTTCTCTCTCAAGTTAGTGTTGGGTGATTGAACTGAAATTTGAAAAGATTGGAGAAATGCCACCTAAACTAGGTTTGTTTGAAAGGTCAACAGCTTGGTGTTGGGGGGGGGGAATGTTCAGGGGTGGGGGTTCTTTATAAATCCTTTGCACTAACCCAATCCTTGGTGTCTAGGATTAGAGGGAGTTGCCAGGACTCCAACCCCACGAACTTAACGGTGATAAACAGGAACATGCTGATACGGGAGCATTTTGCATCCTTTTTCTTTACTAATTGTATATGCTTCTAAAGGATGTGACATTGATTAGACTGCGTGGTCATTTTCCTTCTAGATAAGTTCTTCAGGCCCTGCTAATAGAGCTGTCAGTTACTTTAACTTTCCCTTTCTGTGCCTTCAGATAGTATGACTGTTCTGTTTGTGCAAGGTGTGATAATGGTAAGTAGTTGGTTAGAGTGTCTGTTAGGGCGATGTGAGCATATTTTGCAGCAGCTCCAGAGGATAGCAGCTGCTCTTGATCTTAATTTGAAGTAACTAAATTTAAAAGCTAATGCAACAGATAGGATTTTTGTGTGAGGAACAATGTTTTACAAGGTTAGATGGAAAATAAATCAATCGTAGCCCAAGTGTGGTCCCATTTGAACTTGACAAGGAATTGGAGCCAGGCTAGACATAGAAAAGTATCACGTGTTGGAGGACATTGGTAACACTTACGTTCTCAGAAGTGTAACAGTAATTGTTTCATTCAGAATGCCACAGTGATCTTGTAATTCTTTTTCTGAACTTGGGTATGGTACTGATGGAGAAGCCATTGTCCTTCGTCTGCACGTTTTGACTCTTGAGTCATATTCCTTGAGGTTGGAATCAGTAATGGCTGCCTTTCACTTCAGTGTGAACTCTTCCCTTTAGTTTCTTACCAACAGATAATCACCATAGTCGTATTGTTGTTCCCCGTCCTCGGTTTACACGAGTGGAAGGGATACGTTATTGTAGATATCTAAAGTGAATCAGAATTCAAATTTTTAAACATTAACCTCAAAAGACAGGGAACAATTTTCGGCAAATCACAAAATGATGTTGGCATAGACTTCACAAGTGAGATACTTGGAAACTTTACAAATGCTGTTTGTGTTATCTTGTGGTTATTCTTAGGCATAAAAGTTTTGGGTACTTTTTTGGTGATGTGGAAACTCAGGAATTGGAATCCAATTCCAGTTGGAATTGGGGAGCTTGGAGCTTTTTTTTTTTTTTTTTTAAGTCTTTTTCTAGTTCTAGTAATAAAATGCTTTCCTGCTTACTTACAAACATCTTTACTCTCTGGATCCCTAATTTTGGATACATAAATTTTAACTAAAAAACTATGTTAGATTGCCAAGCTTGGGAATCCCAGATTTACCCACATCTCCCATTTGCTCTGTCTCCTTGACCAGGAGTATGTTGTGCTTTGTAAATGTTGCGGTTTTGTGATTTAAGTCTATGCTGAGCTCTCTAGGAAATGGGTCCGAAGTCGGTGGTAAAAAGAAGCAAAGAATTTATTTCTGGACTTCACCTTTCAGGGCTTAGGGTCTCACATGACTGGAGTCGTGGTTTGGCTGGCACACAGGGAGTGGCTGCCATTAGGAGGTGGGGCAGGAGGGGATGCCAGGGTTTCATCCTGGTGAATGTTTTCCAAGCAAAAAGCCAGTGTTTTGCTTATTCAGCAACCAAAGTGCAGGGATGTGCCATTTCACTCGTGGCCACTTGGAAGTTATGAGTAAGTGACTGGAGACTGTTTCCCAAGGAGGGAGCCAGGCAGGCATTCCAGGACCCCAGGAGAGAGGACAGACTCTGCCTGGAGGCTTAGGTTGGGCAGTGTCAGTGTGTGGTGGGGGAGCGGTGCAGCATGGCAGATGAAGGTGTGCCTGGTTGTTTCGTGCTGGGCCAGCGTTTCATCTTTGGTGACAGCGCAGGGGCATGTTCGGTCCATTTCTTGAGCAGCCACTCTGGGCCAGGCCCGTTGCAGACACAGGGCATGCTGGCCCCTGTTGACCCTCATAGAGCTTTATGAAGGAGGAACAATTGTTTTTTCCATTTTACAAAGAAAAGATATTGAGACTCAGAGAGATGATGTGATTTGCCGCTAAGCACAATGATTCGTAAGTAAATGGAGTTAGGAAATACTTAAACAGTTAAGATGTAAAATAGATAATGTAAATATTTACAAAGACTTATTTCAACAGCTTTGTAAAAAAAAAAAAACATAGGCGACTTCACTCTCACTGCAGCTTCTAATTTTGGGTTCTTGAAACAGAGGTGCCTCCATTCCTAAATGGCTTCATTGTTCTTCATATTCACAGTCCAGGGAATTTTTTTTAAGATTTATTAATGCACACAAGCTGGGGTGTAGGCCTGAGGTATGGGGCGGTGAGAGGATTCACCAGAGACAGAGTGGGGAGCAGAACACAGATCAACTGAAGTACACTGCTGAGGGGAGCAGCGGGTAAGGCAGGAGAGGTCTGCTGCGTCCTGTGGGAAGCTCCCAGGCCAGGCATCAAACTTGTGCTGCAGTGGCTACTGATAGCTTCATAGTGCTGTGCTTAACTCTTACGCCACCAGGGAGGCCCGGCCCAGGGAATTCTTAAGAATAATTCTTAAATATGCTATTTTTCCCCCACACTTTCGAAGATTTGTCCAAGGTCACCAAAGCAATAAGTGGTGGACTTGGAAATTAATCCCATTTCCTTGTGGTCCCCGTGCATGCCAGTCAGACTTTACTGTATGGGTTTTCTCCGTTTCCTTGTACCTTTTAATTTTTATCCATATTTTGTTGGGCATCTTCTTTACACGCTGATGACTGGAGGTCTTTAATCTTTCATTAATGCCTTTAGAATAAAGCTTTGATTCGTGGTCTCGCACATGTAGGACCTCTGTGGCCAGAGTTTGAAGACTCATTGTTTTCATCAGCTCCCAGCGTTGTAGAATGCAATTGCATTACTTCTCTCTTTTTTTTTTTTTTAAAGATTTTATTTATTTATACATACAAGCTGGGGTACAGGCCAGAGGTGTGGAGTGGTGAGAGGCTTCACCAGAGACAGAGCGAGGAGCAGAACAGGCAGATCAGAAATATACTGCTGAGGGGAGCAGCGGGCGAGGCAGGAGAGGTCTGCCGCACCATGTGGGATCCTCCCCGGCTGGGCGTCGAACTCGCATCGCTGCTGCTGACAGCTCCACAGCGCAGCGCGCAACCACTGCGCCACCAGGGAGGCCCGCATTACTTCTCTTAAATGTTGAAAGCTGGTACACTTAATAGTTTAGTATAGCTGCTTTATAGAGCAGTTGCCAAACTTGTAGTCTTAAAGAAAACAAGTCGCAGGAAGGTTTTAGGTAAAATCAGGCTTGGTCCCTGCATTGCTTAAAGTAAGAAAATGTGCTTTGTTTATCCCCTGGCCTCTTAAAGATAAGACATGATAAAGCTAACCAGCTTTCCTTTGATGCTGCTGCCCCACAGATAATTCTGGACTCTGTGACCCAATCCTTTGACCCAACCAGAGTTTCTTAGGGTGAGTTTTCTGTGGACATTACCAGCAAGGTCAGCTTCCGCCTGCAGAAGCAGAGAGAGAAGGATTCTCTTATGTACCAGAACTCACGCGCTTCCTGAAACAAGACTCAAATCTGTTAGCGGGTGTTCTGTGCTAATGTTGTTTGATCTGTGTGTCCATCTTTGGGGTTAAAAGCATTTTCCACATCTGCCATCTAGTAAAACCCCCTGTGTGGTAGCTTTCTTATCATTCTTTTACCTAAGAATAAACCAAGACTTACAGAGGGAAAATGACGTGTCTCGGATCACGTGGCAGTAAGAGATGTGGGTTCTGAGTACAGGGCATCTAGAATCTTAAACCCTTTCTGTTTCTTCTGTGTTTCTTGTGGGTGCTTCCAGTCTCCTAGTTTTTTGTCTTGCAGGGCTCATAAAAAGACACTTGGTTATTTTTTCTTATCCTTACTCATTTTTATTGCCAGCGAGAAAATTTGAGGTAGAGAATAAGGGAAAGACGGTTCCTTTTCTCTGTTCTCCGGAGTCCTCTTGTTGGACTCCCTTGCAATCTCTGTCATTTGCTCTCAGAAGCTGTGGCCAGCAGCCCTCCCTGCGCTCGCTCAGCGGAAGTGAGACCAGCTTGTGGCTTCCAGCTCCACTCTGACCTGCTCGGGTGACCTGCTTGGGTGACCAGCCTGTCTTTCCGGGAGCTGCCTGCGGCCCTGACTGAAGCAGCACCTCTCGTGGTTGGTGCAGCAGGGCTCTCTGCCTCGGCTTCCTGGCCTTCCACAGCTCTCCCTTTTTGCTGGGTGCTGGGAGTGAGTAGGGCTCAGAACTGAAAGAACCTTGGAAAAAAATTGAATTTGGTGCTTGCCATGAAAGTCGTGACTGGGTATCTATGATAGCTACTTGCAGTATTTCCAAATAACTAATAGACAGCTCTGATAATGTGGTTTGGCGTAACTCTTAGGCCAAATGCCTTTGATTTGGGCTGAAATACATCAGCTCAGTTGGGTAGCTCTGCTCATCTGCTGATCGGAGGCTCAGATTGCCAGTTAGACTCCTGAAACTGGGAAGCAAAGTGTTACCTCATCCCTGTGATTGGTTTGCTAGAAGGACCTTCGAGTTTTATATCCCCATGGGAAAAAGCCCCTGAGTGATGGGGACCCACACAGCTGTGGACAGCTCCTTTCAGGTGTGGAGACTGTGACCTATAACGGGAAGGAAATTATGCCCGTGTTTCCATTCAAGTGTCCTGGTTCCTAACCCAGGCTTTTTGCACGCCACTCTCGATTAGGGCTGAATGTAAGTCATTTTGGGATGGCTTCTTCTCCAGTGTCACGCCTCACAACTTGGTTACAGGTAGGAGGGGAGTGGAGAGTAAGCCCGGATTTAGTCACCTGACCAGTTGACCAGTTGTCTGGTATAAGTCCTGACCTCACAAAGTGTGCTGTGCGAGACCCGCAGCCCTGCTGGTGTTGGGAAAGGGTCACTGAAGCATTTGCGGTGCTGGAGGTCCAGACACTCCCCAGGCCTTTGTATCCCCTTGGGAAACAGCTCCTGAGTGACAGGGAGGCACACAGCTGAGTACTACCCCTTTCACACGCGGAGACTGCCATGTCTGTGCATGAGGCGAACCTCTCACGGGCGGTTTCCATTGACATAACCTCCTCACTGGGGGCTGGAGCCAGGCCTTGGCTGCAGCTATTCCCTCATGTATTTCAACACGAGTCAGTGAGGGCTGGGCTTCACTTGGCGTCCAAGCCTCAGCTTCCTCGTCTGCTGAACAGAAGGCATTGTTTCATGTGTTAAGCAGAGTGGCGCATGGGAGGCGCTGACCAAGTGACTTCATTGCTGGTAAAATGTGACTCTGTGAATGTCGCGATCTGACCAAATCATCAGCCCTCCTCCTGGGGGGCGGTGGGAGGCGAGAGGCCCTCCTCGGTGAAGAGGGGTCAGCTCTCCCCTGCGGGTCAGGGGCAGCATTTGGGTTGAGAAGGACAGAGCCCCGTGTAGGCTGCTTGCAGCCTATTATCCCCTCCCGTGTGTTGGGCAACTTCCCGAATCCTCAGTTTCCCCATGGGGATAGTGCCTGCCTCTCAGAGCGCTCAGAGCCAGGCCTGGAGTGGGACATCTCTGTAAATGTCCTTGTCACCCTCTTCGCTGTCACTGCTTATAACTTAACTGTAGCTGACAGGGTGAGGCTCGGTAGACTCACCTCAGAAGCGGCTGATGAAGAGTCAGGAGCTTTAGTCCTTCAAGGACCTGGATGTGGAGACACAGATGGGACTAGAAGAGGGTCTGGGCAGCACTGAACCCTTTGAGTGTTGGGGGTCACGGGCGAGGCCAGTCAGATCTGGAACAGACTGCCAGCTCAGTCCTCCGGTATACTCAGTCCTCCGTGGGGGCTGCCCAGAATGAGGGAACCAGCACTGTCCCCTCTGAGCCAGGCCGTCAGGTAGGCCCTGCTCACGCAGCCCTGCTGTCTGTGCTTCCTTGGGGCACTGTGGGTTCTTTTTCTTCCCAGCCCCTCCCGCCTCCACTGTGTCCTCTCCTCTGGTCCATCAGAGCTGGGGCATCGCTGCCCCTTTGGATTTTTCCGGGGCTTTGGGGTAATGCGCCGCCTTCTCTGTTGCATACTAAATGCAGGCATTTGGTTTTGGTCGTTTGTGGGGAGGTGCTGGGAGAGCATTTCTGCTGTGGCCCTGACTGGACAGAGTGGCAGCTGGTGGTGGCTCTGCTGATTACAGCCTGGAGCGCTGAGACCACAAGGAATTCTATTTTGGTTTGGAGGCAAGAGCCTTAAAGAGGAACAGATCTATCCTTGCATTTGCATTTCTGAGTACCTGCTCACTTCTTTCCTGTGTCCCTAAATGAGCTGGGATTATTTGTGGAGCAGGGGTTAGGTCGGATCCCGAGGCACTTGACCCTACTTGGTCTCAACAGAAGAGCCTGTGGTGGGCTTTTTTGGCCCAGAGCTTGGTCTGAGCAGCTCTGTGTTTTGGTACTGTTGTGGTCACTTACATAAGAACTGAATTTTAATGCCAAGGCTATGGTATAATTTTCCCCAAAGAACTAGAATATATGTCCCTTTGATAAGACAGGGCTCGATTTAGCCACTCAGAGCTAGGGAAGCAAAATCAGAACCTTATGCATCAGGGAGGTAGAGCCCACAGTCAGATTGCATTTTGGTACCAGTTCTTCTAGAAAGCAGAATTGGCTAAGTCAAGCTAGACCTTCCCTTTCCGTGCCAGGTATGCTTTGAGTGGGAGAAAAATACAAGCTCGTCCAAGCTCTTACTATTAATACAGCCTGGATACCTTGTCTTTCTGTAGCTTGGTGCCCAGGGCCCAGCGCAAGGGCAGCCATGTTTCCAGGGCCTCGCCTAGCACCTGGCACCATGACTGTATTAATACCAGATGAACTTGACAGACCTGGAAAAGGCCTCAGGGGCCATCTTCTCCAACTCCTCCTTTTTATGAGTGATGAAGTTGAGCCTCTGAAAACCCAAGTGTGTTAGGGTCTTATATTTGAAGTACCAGACTCCCTCTCCCCCAACAAAGCAAACTACTAGTTCAGACACTGCGTGGACTTACAGGAAGGACTCGTGGTGGTATTGAATGGAGCATGTGTTGAGGGGCAAGAAGAATAGGAAATGAGGATATTTTCTATTGGCCCATGGAAGAGGATGGTAGCCCCAACTCTGATGCTCCCCAGCTCCAGTGCCCATACCAGCTGAGTCTCCGTTTGATCTGAACCTCTGGGAGGGAGAATAGGATTGCCCGCCTTGGGTCAGGAGACCACCAGGAAGTGGCTGGTTTGGTGGGTTACCTGAGGGTAGCGCTAAGCCCTTCCTTTCAGAATGGACTGGTCACGGTGGGCCTCAGAGTAGGATCGGGTCTTCTGGCCGCATCATCTGGAATCTTCACTGAAGTGAGCACTCACTGGAGAGCACAGGATCACACAGCTTATTGCGCGAGAGCGTGTAGGGCCAGGGAGGCCGTGTATGCCTGGCTCCCAGCGGCCCCGGCGGATGTTCGTGTCTCTGCTCCTCCCGCTACAGGCCTCCCCCCCTTGGCCCCTTCTGCTCTGCATTCGCTGGGACGTGTGGAAGGGCCGTGGTCAGATGTCTGTGCTGTCCAGCAGTAGCTTCCCTGCTGTGGTCAGGACAGACCATTCCACACAGGGTGTGGACAGAGGAAACACCACGTTGCTGTTTAAACCCCAAGGGGTCACGTGGTGCTCAGAAAGAATCCCCCTTAGACACCCAGGCTGGATTGAAGATTCAGCAGAGCAGCTGGGCTCTGTTTGGGACGTTTAACCGGCCTTCTCCCAGGGTTAGTATCTGTCAGAAGCTGCTGAACAGTGTGACGAGGGCTGACAACTTTCCTTCCATAAGTGGCTTCTTCATTGACCAGTTACGCACAAAATAAAATTTGAGTAGCTTCATTGTTGTGAAGTGTGGAGTCCTTTATGTTTCATTAATCATTTTTAAATGAGGCCCATTTCCTTTTCCTTGTAATGTTTAGTCACATTAATAGCACTTATATAAAATTAGATATTCCTTATTTCCACAAAGTGCAAATCAAAATAAGCATTCACTGCTGGTCCGGCAGCTGCTGCTGCTTTAATAATAGTAATATTTTTCATAGCGAGGCCAGTGCATGCCCTGCCTCCCAGTAAATAAAATGGCGCCAAGGCAAATATACTGTCACTGTCCCAAGGCTGGTGCGAGTCTGAACAAAATTTGGAGTCTGTGAACACTACAGTTAAGCACCTGCTCTCTGCAGGACGCTGTGCCGGATGCCCTACTTGCATCATCTCACTTAATTTAATCCTTGCAGCCGCTCTGTGGGGTGGGTGCTGTTTCCCTATTTTACACGTGACAAGCTGGGTTTAGAGAGGAGTCCGCCCGGTCCGTGATGTTCCTACCGCAGACTTACCCTCCAGATGAAAATGCCTTTTATGATGGGTGGACTGCTAATGAAACAGGGCAGGAGATAGCCTTCAGCTAAAGCATGAGGTTTTTAGGTTAGAGTCGAATTCAGAACTTCTGACAGTATTAAGGTATTAACCGGAAGGCCATGGAAGTGGCATTTTTTTCCCTTTGGGTTTTGGGCTAGTTTGTCTTAGACAGGCTAATGAACTAACCCTCTTGTCACCCAACAAGTACACAATGGAACCAGAACTCAAACCAGGCTTTGTCAGTCTGCCCCGCTGCCGCCCCCCACCTGATGTTGCCGTGAGTGAGGTAGCTGCAGAGTGCACGGGAACGGAAGCGTTTACTTTCTTACTGGAAACAAACATGTATACACACAAGCAAAGCAGAAGTGTGCCAGTGGAAGGGAAAGCTTTTTCCCTCCTGATTTGTTCGGTTGAGTGGGAGGCTTAAATTTAGATAATTTACATTACCTAACTTGAACAACCAGCTCATGATGTGGTATCAAAGGGATTAATGAGAGAATTGGTATTTTCAAAATGAGCTGACCTCTCTGATTTTTCGTCATGAATGGTAACTAGTGAATCATAATTTTAAGAGCAGTTGTGCCTGAGGTTTATTCTTTTTTTGGGGTACTCAGTTTGAGCATTGACCAGAGTGTTTTCATATATAGTCTCCTTGCATCCACACAACACATTGCTCAGCGATGATGCCACCATTTCCTCATTTGGCAGATGAGGAAACTGAGGCTCAAAAAGTTAAAATGACTTGTCAAAGGTCATAAGACTGAGTAAGTAGCATGCTGAGGCTTGAGATCAGTCACCAATCTTACCTGTCCCTGCCCCCAACAGTTCATCATCTGAAGGACACAGATGTTTGTCAAGATGTTAAAGAATACCTTTGGAATGGGAAAAAACCGTGGACTTTATTATTGGGTAATTTTGTGACACTTTGCTTGATGAGATACCAACACACACATACACACACACCCTTCAGGTAGCATTTTCTTTGACCATGTTTTTGTTTTAGTGTGTTGATTTGTGTCTAACTTTTACACGAACAGCTAAGTAGAGACACAGGAAGACTGTGCACATCCCTGTCACCCAGCTTCAGCAGAGATCTGCTTTTAGCCAGTCTTGTTTTCCCTTCTATCTGCACCCCTGATTTTTTTTTAAAGCAGTCCCACATGTTTTTTAGTTTCACCCATAAATAAAATGTTTTAGGATTTATCTCTAGAAAATAAGGACTTGAGGGGAAAAAACTGAACCATCATATAATAATCTTTTAAAAATCAATATTTCTTATTATTAAATCTTTACATTTTCCCAGCTGTCTTTTATCTTTTTAATGATTTGTTCAAATCAGGATCCAAATGTTAAAATTGACTGGTGCATATTTAAATTTTCTTTAAGGATATCCCTTCCCTTTTTTTCCTTGTAATTTATTAGTTGAAGAAATGAGTTGTTTGTCCTGTAGAGTTTCTGTAGCCCAGCTGGTTTTGATTCCCTCTCGCTGGTGTCTCTTAACATGGGCTACAATCGATTCTTAACATACTTTTGGTCCTAATATCTTTCTATCTTGATGAATAAAAGAAATGTATTCCCTTTGTGTTAAACTAGCAAAAGTATCAAAAGAGGAAAAGTTATTCATAATTCTACCAACTAGAAATAACTAGAGTTAGCACTTTCAGTATTTCTTCCAGATACGCCCTGTATCCCGCTTATATTCATTTAACATATTGTGAGCATTTCCCCATATTGGTAAGAACTCTCCAGTGGCATTTTCAATGGCGTGTCAGTGTATTAATAAGTTGCCCCCCATTTTGTATGTTTGTATGTTTTAAACAGTTGATTTGGCAGTTGCCCCAGAGGACTGTCGCTGGAAGGGGTGCATCACCAGCAGTGCATATTTGAATAGATCTGTCATTGCCACATTCCCAGAAAGGTCGCATATCCACGTGACACCCCAGCCCTGGGCATTCTGGGCACACGGTAAAAGTGCTTTTCTCCACATAGGGATAAACATTTGAGATAAACGTTTCTGCAAAGGAAAATATTATACTTTGGGTATGCTGCTGCCCTTGTTTATGTGTTGACCTGCTAAAGGTTATGAGTAGTGAAGAAAAGAAGGAATGGGTGTGGGTGCTTGCAAATTGGCGGCTTAGCAGAATGGAGAATTGAGAGCAGGGTCATCGCGGCGACACAAGGAAGCAGGCCGCCCTGCCTGGCCAGCCCTCCAGCCCCTCGGTGGTGACTTCTCTACCTGCCCCTCCAGCCTTCCTGCCAACATTCCCACTTCCCAGGGCACTCTGTGTAGGGCGGGGCCCTGGTGAGTTCAGGAATAAAGACAAAGCCTTCGCTCTGAGGACCGTGGAAGACACCTAGCCAGGATGTCCCCTCGCTCCTCTTCCTTTTCCCTGCTTGTGGGACAGCTCCAGCTCCTTTTTGGAAGTCCCCAGGACATTGCTTCAGCTGAGAGACTCCTTAGTTAGGAACTGTCTTTGGCAGATGCAGTTCTGCTCCATCATTTACGCACAGTTGTGAATTAGCTTAGTTGGGTTGTTTTCTACTTAATGCTTGTCTGAAAAGTCAGAAGGGAAAGTGTTTTAGAGAGGGGGACACTTCTAGGTGGTAGGTGAGCCTTGTGGACCACCAGGGCCAGATCCTTGGGAACGTTCTAAGAGAAGGAGAAGTGAAAGAAGAATAGGTGCCTTAAGCCACATTAACTCATCTTTCTGAGAGTTGATACTGAAGGTTTTTAAATGCCAAACTGTATTTCACATGTCTTTGAGTTGGCCCTTGGCTAGTACATTTCATCACCTTGTCATGGGAATTGGTTATTTTGGGGGGTTGTAAAGAGGTTTTCTTCGGCTGACCCAGAAACCCAACCGCTAATGTTTTTCTAAGTCTGAGGCCCTCTTAGTTCAGGGAGGCTCTTTCTGAAGTCTGAGGTGGCCTCTACCTATGTTAGGGTTCTGCTGTCCTAGGGGATCCAGGCAACAGCTTTGTGGGGCCTGGGGTCCCAGTAGGATTTCAGCTGAGCATGGACTTAACACTTGGTAGAATGTGCTGGGTTTCATGCTACAAGACAGCATGGTATCTTGTAGAATCTATGGTGCATCTGGACAGTAAGTTGTATTCACTTCATTTTACGGATGAGAAAGTTGGGCAGAGAGCGATAGTGACTTAGCCAAGGTCTGCAGTCAATAGGGGGCAGAGTCAGAGTCTGAGGCCTACGGTCTTTCCATGTTTGCATGGTCCTTGACCACTCGGCACCGCCTCTTCCTCCTCCCCTCTTTAAGACTTCTTGCTTCCACTTAGATTCTTAGAGAGGCAATGTCCTGCCTCGGGACCTAGATTTTCTTTACCAAGTCTGCTTTCAACTAATTCTTGGAAGAAAATCTCACCATGATTCACTTATAACTATTAATGCCTGACAAGGCCTGTCAGCAGTCCGCCCCTTCCGGAGTTGCGCAGGCTTCTCCCGGGGCTTGATACCCCAATGCAGCACACGGGTGGGCTCTCAGGCATTGTGGGGAGGAACTTGAGATTTGTCGTATAGCTAGCTGTCTCTCCCCATATGTATCAGTCCAGGGGACCCTTAGAAAACAATGACAGGTTCCCCGAGTCTCCTTAGTTTGAACCCTCAATTTCTTGCTACCCCTTTCCCTGTTATTTAGTTAATAATTCCATAAGTCAATGTTTTCCATTTCTAGGATGTTCCTGAAGCCCATTAGTGAACCATTGGTGACCGAACCTGGCCACCTGCTGTATGTCTAGTGGCTGGGCATCGAGAGACTTCATCTTTGCATCAGCCTCACAGGGTGGGTTCTAGGCGTCCACTGTATGGACTGTGGGAAAAGGACTCTGAGAAGTGCCACATGCATTTTATCATTTTTGCCTCAACAGCAAACCTGCAATGTGAGTAATACTTGAATTCTCTGACAAGGAGCCGGGGTGGAAGGTGGTTTCCTGGCTCAGGTTATGAAGGGGGAATCGAGGTTCAGACTGTCTCACTCTCACGTCTCCAGGGCTTTGCTCTTGACCGCTCTGCGGGCAGCTCTTACCCAGGGTCCTACAATGCTGCTGGTCGAGCCTGCTCGTGGCGCTCGCTGCACGCTGAGTGCTTTGTCCGGCTTACTGGAAACGGGCATGAGTAATGACCAGGAGCTTGACATGGTGACCCTTGAATCCCACATCCATTTTGGGCAGCTGGGTGACCTTCCTGGTGCACCTGCCAGGCATGCTGTGGGTGGTAGGTGGGCTTCGTTCTGAAACCGTCAGTTGAGAGTTGTGTCAAGTGTGCTTCCTGCCTTACGTAACACGTCATGTCATGTCACTCGGTGACTTAGTGTGATCTAGTACACCCCCCCACAACCATGTGACATTTCTAAGTCACACTAAATGTTGTTTTTAAAAAAATCCAACAAGCAGGGAAAAAAAATGCTCCAGAATACCCTTTCCCATCCAGAAAGCAAAACCTAGTGTTATGAAACCTTCTAGAAATGTTTCAGCATCCATTGCAATGACAGAGCAGTCTTTTAGGAAGCACGCGGGAGCCACTGTAATATTATAATAGCCACAGCTTAGTAAGCTTATCTTTGGAACCTAGTATTGTGCTCTTATGTCAGTATTTCTGAACCTTAAGACAGCTTTCCAGGAGTTTCTCCTTTTTATATGGATAAAATAGATACTTAACACAAGATCAGCTTGCACAACTGGCATATAGCAGAGCTGAGCTTTAAGCCGGATTTGCTGGATGTCATTTCAGTGCCTTAGGCATCAGAGTCTGGTAAGAGAAAATAGTTAAAATGAAAATTTTAAAATTCATAGTTTAAAAATGTATATAATACCAATGCTTATTAATCAGATAACTTCGTTTCTGCTTATTCTCTTTCCCCTAGAAAGGTAATGATAGATGGGAGGACGGGTTCGCCCCACACCCAGCATGACTCATCACCTGCAGTGAGTGCATTTGCGCTGATTTGTGAGGCAGCACCAGTTGCTTCCCGAGCACCTAATCTTGTTTCACTGTTTGACTCTTGTGGGATCACTTGCAGTGTTAGTCTGTCTCCTGCCTCTGAGGGAGGACTGGGTCGCTTTTCATTCCCTGGGAAGTTCCCCTGTGCCTTGCAGACATCCATTCTTTCTCACAACTGTGGGATGCTAGAAAACTGAAGATTTTCTTGGATCATTCCCTCCTCTAGTCAGTTCAGTCTTTTCTGTATTGAGATGTTGGTTCCAGGTCTATCTCTGTACTGTTTGGAGGCCAGCACTTTATCGTATCCATTTGTTTATCACTCATGCCAGGGAGCCATTAGGGTAAACCCTGTTGGAATGAACAGAAATCACACACACGGGGGGCCTTGAAGAATCGGGCAGAGGGGAACCTGTCCTGTGTGTGGAACAACCAAGGGAAGGGGACTCTGGGAGAAGTGTTGTCTGGAGGGCCAACCAGGAAGGAGACAGGAGGAATCTCAGGACTTAGCAGGTTTCATCTTGGCGTTTTAGTCAGCAGGACCTGAGAGACCCTGGAAGTCAGCCACCTCATTTTCCAGGTCATTGAGAGTCCTCATAACCCTGAGTTTGCAGCCACTCCCGACCGCGGGGCATGGAAGCATACAGAGCTCTTTAAATTGGTGCTTTTATTGATTTCAATAGTTACTGATCAGCACATTGTGTTTTATGTTTAAGTAATTGGTGTTTGTTTTTGTGTTTGAGCTCTGAGATGACTTTGTCGAGGGTGGGGGTGGGGGGGGGGCCAGGGAACAGTTTAGGAAGTTCTCAAAACCAGTCAGAGCACACACCGCCTTCATGTGGAAGCATTTGCCCCACTTCGACCTTGTGATAGCCCCGCTGACTCCTCTGCTCCTTCCTCTCCCCGCTTCTCTTTCTTGGTGCCTTCCCCACCGGCCTTTGGGTTTTAGTCGAGATGACGCATAAATTGACTGCCTCTTACAACTCCTGCTCTCCACAGAGGAGATGTGGAGTGGCTAAGCGCCACAGCACATGGGCTGGTGAGCTGACCAGGGCTTGTTCTCTGCAGAGATTCTGTTTTTCCTTTACAAATTTGCCCTGATAGTGAGTTGCTCTGTATTCAAGCTTACCTCGAATTCCTTGGACTTGAGGATTCATTTCTCACTTTCTCCTCAGCTGACCTGCTCACTGTCTGCCCAGGGTGGGAGGCAGGGAGCTTCCTAGGACATGGGGGTGTGTGTTCTGTCCTGCCTCCTTGCTGTGCCTTTGATTGTCAGAACAGCAGCCCTAATTCTGGACAAACCCTCAGCAGAAATTCCAGCGCCTGCTAGCAGGGAGCAAAGGCAGCGGAGGCTGGGGCCTGTTGGAACAGGCTGGCCAGAGCAGCGGCAGGATGTTGGAATCTTTTGCTGTCTCCTAGACCTTCTGGTGTGGCAGGAAGAGCAGACTGCCCTGCTTTCAGCTCAGGACGCCAGGGCTCAGAGGTGCCCAGGCTCAGAGAGGCCGTGCAGTCAGAAGGCGATGGAACCAGGGCCGCTGCTACCCCGCACATCCAGTTGCCACTACACGCCCCACTGCACGCTTTTAGTAGCAGAAACGAAAAAATTCCACACGATGTGTAAGACCAGCCAGAGTCCTGAAAGATGCTACAGAAGGTGTGCTGGGGGCCCCGCACGCACGCTGTTGGGGAGTACCTCTTCCTTAACCTGCCTCGCTTGCTGGTGCTGCTGCCGGCTGCTCTTGTTGAGCACGTCTGGTGTGCAATGGGCTTTTGTTCAAGCAGTTAATTTTTTTTGAACCCCTGCTGTAAGTCCAGTGCCATCTAAGCTAACTGAGTTCACACGCTTAAACCCACGATCTATACAATGCCTGGCACTGCCACTGCTAACAGCACTATTTTAGACAGATGACTTAAGTCTCTGTGCCATGGGTGCCTGCTTCTGGCGTCTCCTGTGACCGTTCTTTCTTCTCGATGGTACTGTTTATACTATACTATAGTATGGGGCTGTCATCATACGGGGTGTTATCAGCTCCCTAGGTTATCTGCTCCCCAGTGCCTCCGTGTGGCCTAGGGCAAGCTGCATCACCCCTTGGAGGCTGTTTCTTCATCTATAAAATGGGCATAAAAGGACAGTTGAGGTGAAAGGGAGTTAAGTGGTGGTGGTTAGACCTTCACACTCTTTGTTGGGGTCACAGCAAATGCTCACTACACATGGTGACTGCAAACCTCAAGTCATCCCACAGGACATGTTATTAGATTACAGGACCAAGGCAGGGGCTGGAGGGGCGGTTCTTAGTAAGACTGACTACTCTGTTCAAACTCAGAAGAGAGAACGTTTTGGTGAAAGGTAGAAATTTCACGTTGGAGGTTAAGGAAAGTTAAAAAGCTTATAAAACCAAGGCAAATGCAAAAAAAAAAAAAAAAACTACAGAAGCTCTTCGAGCAACTGTGGATAAGGTGCTGTCAGCCTTTAATACTTTAATTTTCATGGGGTGCAAGGAAAGCTCCCCACCACCACCCCTCTCACACCCAGCTGTTACTTCCTGGTAGGAGCATTCTGTCTTAGTTCGGGCTGCTGAAACAAAACTCTGAAGATGTGTGGCTGATACACACCCGAGATCTACTTCTCATGGTTCTGGAGGCTAGAAGCCTCAGATCGGGGTGCTGGCAGTGGTTGGGGTCTGGTGAGGGCTTCTGGGCCACGGCCTGCCGACTTCTCTCCTCCTTGTGTCCTCACGTGGCAGAAGGAACAAGAAGGTCCCCAGGCCCCTCTCATCAGGACAGCAATCCCCACTCATGGGGGCTCCACGCTCACCATCCAAGCACCCCCCCCCCCCCAAGACTCTCCTCCTATTACCATCTCCTTGTTTTCATGGAGATGATAGGACTTGATTCTTTGGAGATCATTAGCATGCTTAGTTAGCTTTCAGGATTTATAATTTATTACAGCGGCTCTCTTTTTTGTTGTTGTAACATGTGGAGACTTATTTCTGAAAAAGCAACGTTGTGCATTAATTATCAGTAAGGAATCAGAGGCAAGTACGGGAGGAACAGGAAATCAACCCAGTCGCCAGTTGATAATAGATGTTCTGTTGATAGTCCTGTGGTCTGCTTGAAGCATGCCCCATTCATCTGGAATTAAGATGATAGTTGTAATAAGTAGGTGCAAATCAAACGTTAAAAATATAATCGGACTTGGAAAACACGTGAACATCTTTTAAAACTTTTTGGAATCAGTCCTGGCCTTTTCAAATCTGCATCAGAACTATGTCTCATTGGTTTTCTATCGCTATGGGTTACGATGTACCTATTTCAAGAGCGTGTGTGGCTCATTATTTCCTTGTTGATGACTGGCCAGGTCTTTCCTTGTTTGCTACCAGTTCTGGAGTGGGCTTGTCTGTGTGCTTAGCTATTTGTCATTGTCCTCCTTGTAGAGACTCTCAGAGTATGGTCTTGGGGGGTCTCTGGTGTCTAAGACCCTTTCAGGAACTGAGTTACTATTTTCATAATAGTACCAAGGCACTATTTGCATTTTTCAGTCTTATTTTCTCATAATTGTATACTGGAATTTTCCAGAGGTTCATGATATGTGATGGTGTCATTTTCTGGGAAAGTTTTTTCAGTTTTACTTTCTATTATAGCCAATATCAGATACAACCCACTTTCAAGCAATAATAAACCTCTTTGGGATCCTCTAATATTTTCAGATTCTAAAGAGGTTCTGACCAAAATGCTTGAGAACCATTGCTTCTCACACCAGGCCACTCACAGGAAGGTCACTGGCCAGTACTGGAGGTACTGCCCAGTCGGCGAGGCGAGCACGGGGCTGTTTGTCCCCGTAAGTGGGCGCCTGGCACACACGCCTGCACAGGCTGCTCAGCCCCTCCCCTTCCTTGACACGCAGGGACATTTTATTTCTGGAGATGCAGTGGTCACAGCTTGTTTTCCCCAAGGCGTAGCGTCTTTGTTTTTTTCTTTTTGGGGGGGTACGTGTAATTTCTGTTAAAACATGAAGAGGCTAAAACCAAAGGGCCAGAGTGTAGCGGAGCTGGATCCCTCCGGCAGCTGTTTCAAAGGGTTGTTTTCAGAATGAAAATAAATTAGGAATTGAGGCGTTAGCAGTTTTCTTAAGCATTCAGTGATACATCCATGAGATGAAATGTTGGACCTTGCAGTTTTTCTGTGATTTTCATCATAGAACTTCAGAATTCTCTCTGTGTGATCTGTCCCAATCTCCATGGTGGAATTTTAATGGCACCAACTGCGCTTCCAGCCCCTTTGCCTTTTTTCCTGCTTCCTCTCAGTGGCTTACTGGGAGATCACCCCTTCACCCTCTTTCTGGTCTGAAATTCTTCCTCAGACAAATATTAGTGCTGCAGACCGCAGAGGAGGGCAGTGCTAGGTGTCAGCGTCCAGCTGATAAGGGGATGATAACAGATGCTTTCTTCTGGCCCCAGCAGCTTCTGATCTGTCTTTAATTTCCCTCCCCCTATGATCCAGCTTGTTGAAACCATGGATGCTCATACCTGCGTCATAGGCACCCGTCAAAACACCAGCACCCTCCATTACCATCGCTGACTTACGGGCCTGTCTATATCTAGACCAAACGTAGGCTGAAATCTGCATCAGAACTATGTCTCATTGGTTTTCTATCTCCATGGGTTACGACGTACCTATTTCAAGAGCGTGTGTGGCTCATTAAATATACATTGAATGAACACGTCAGCCATTCACTGGCCTCCAGGTGAGGGTCAGCCTGAGACTGGGGGAGCCCCCCAGAGTGGCTTATTTATTCAGCAGCTGGAACCTGAGAGGAGTCTGCAGGACTCCGTCTCCCTCTCTGGGGCCATGCAGTTCCGCTCTGGCCCCAGACTTGCATACTCCTCAGACAACCAGGGTCCTGCTGGTGGCTGGACTCACCTCTTGGAGAAGGCAGTTTACTGATGTATGTTGTCGGTCTGACGTACCCTGCGGTGCTGTCACCATCGTACGCTGAGAAATGGTCACTTCGTCCTCCCAGCTACATTTAGAATTCCTTGAAGAACAATACTCGGTTATATTTTTCTCCATGGAGCTGCTTTATAAGTGCTTCATTTTTATCTGTGCCCTCACACGGGGCCTGCTGGCACACCGGTGCTTTGGGCCAGTCCCAGCAGTTACAGCGGGGCTAAGGTACACATGGCTCAGGTACACGTGCCGGTGTCTTTGTTTCTGCACCTGAGTTTCTGCACCTGTGTTGTTTGAGAGTACCCCCTGGTATCCAGATTTTCTTATTAGCTCATTAGTTATTAGCACATTGATTTGATGAGCTGTGTCCACCTTGGGGATATCTTGACCCTTGACCCTGAAGACAAGAGAAAGAACAGAGCAGGGTCTGTAGCGGCTGTTTCTGGATGATTCATGAGGAGGGAGCAGGTCTCAGGTCTCATTCCCCAGAGGCTTAAGCCATCCCCTCTAAAGAGGGAAGAAGGATATTTTGTGTTTCTGTGGTCCCTTCCCACTTACGCAAGTTGGTGGGGAGAGCTGTTTCTCTCGTCTCTTTTCTGATCTTGGCTGCTCGTGTGTAGTTACTGTCAGTGCCAGCTGAGGAGTAAATGCCGGACCTGCTCAGTCAAACAGCTTTCGTGTTAAGTGTTAGAGCTGGAACTTGAACTCCCTCTCTGCCCCTGGGCTTGGTTCTTTTTCCCTTCCCCCTGTACGGAAAGCTGGTGGGGGAGCACTCACCCCAGGCCTTTTGGCACCAGTGAATCATTTCCCAGGAGCTGGCCTTGTGAGTTGCATTCATGTTTAGTTGCTGGTTGCTTCTATGTGGGTGATTTTTTTTTTTTCCTTAGAAGAATATAACTTTTTGTTTGTTTGTTTTTAAGAGGCAGTGATTTCATGTTAGAAACATTGTGAACTTTTCCTGTTCTGGTGCCAAATTGTGAGCTTTGATAAACAGACAAGCTGTGTGTTTTGTGTTTACATTGGCTATTAAAAAAAAACCATCATGTTTGATAACAGTTTTCCAGTGACCCACAGGACATTTTGGAAGTCCCTTATAGCAAGAGGGCAGCGCTCCCCGATAGTTCATTTATTGCATTATTAATTTTAGTTCAGTACTATTTAATTATTATTTTTTTAAAGAGTTATTTATTTATGCATACAAGCTGAGGTACAGGCCAGAGGTGTGGGGTAGCCAGAAGGTTCACCAGAGACAGAGTGGGGAGCAGAACAGGCAGATCGACAGAAATACACTGTTGAGGGGAGCAGCGGGCGAGGCAGGAGAGGTCTGCCGCGCCATGTGGGAATCTCCCCGGCTGGGCGTCGAACTGGCATAGCGCTGCCGACAGCTCCACAGCGCAGCCGTATGGCGGAGTGGGTGCTGACCCATTCATCCGGCCCCACCATTGCACCTCTTAAGTGCTGTACTGGCATGTAGGCGACAGCCATGCATCTAAGTCAGCTCCTTGAGTTTTTTTGCCTTGTCTTTGCATAGCTTGCTTTGAATGTGTTTCATAGCCCTGGGCCACCCGCTCACAGACTGTCATCATGCCCACACCCTGGGGAGTCTAAAATGCTGCTTTTGACTTAGCGGGTTTTAGGTACCGTGCTGTGGGCCCCGTGTCTGCATCTCTAACAGGCTCGCGGGTAGTGCTACTGATGCTGGGTTACAGGCCGCATGATGGACAGCAAGGATGAGAGCCTTTGATCCACTGCCACACACACACACGCACGCACACATGCACGCACGCACGCACACTTGCGCACACACGGCCCTTGTTTAACTTTGTTGCCTTTTTCTCTGCTGTCACTGTTAATTGTGAGTTAGGAATCACTGCCCTGGATCGACTGAACTTTCATTCCGTCGTAAGCACTGATCTGGGATCACGTGAGTGGAGGCCTGGCTGTTTGCAGAGGCCTGTTTCTGAGGCTGCTTTGTGGAGCGTTTTCATCCCAGGTGTCTGCCTCTGGTGGGCAGGGATCTCCCGGCATCTGGAGCCGAGCAGTCCCCATCGCAGGCAGCCTGCCTCCTTCCTGCCTTCCAGTCCCATATCTCACTTGGAAATCTCATTTCCCAGTAATCATACTTCTTTTTCATAAAGGTGCCTGGAGTTTGCACTGGGCCGTTATTTGTTTTTTTTAAATCATCCTTACTGCAAGTCACTAGGCTGACTCAGCAGTGTCAGAAACGAAATGCTAATTTCCACGACAGTTTCCTCACTGCTTGTTGGGCTCGCGCTTGCCGACTAGTCCGTCCAGGCTTATTCCCAGGTTGTTCCCAGGGCTTTCTCGTGAGCTGCATTTCCGGCTGACCCGTGTCTCTCCCTGGCCAAAGAGGCCCAGGAGTCGCACGGAGTGGGGGGGGCAGCACCCCACAGCAGGGCTGCTGTTCCACCTTCTCACCCATGAGACTCAAAGTCTCGGGCTAGAATCTGCTGCCTACACTTTTTTCTTCTCTTTCCACGAAGGCGGTTTGCTCTCTCCAGACGCGGCTGCTTCTGGCTGTGGGCATAGTCTTCCTATCGCTCCCCGGACATGAACAGGTGACTTTTGCTCACTTGGCCGGTTCTGAGTAGAAGCAAGTGTGACCAGCCAGGGTTTGAACCTGAGGGCCCTGGCTTGGATCCTGGCTGTGCTGCTCACTGTCATTTACTAAACCTCGCTGTGCATCAGTTTCTTTGTGCCTTGGTTTCCCTGTCAAATTCTGACCTCGCTGCGTGATAGTGAGGATGAAATGAATTAATGAATTTTGATGCCTGGTGGGGGGTCTGGTGCTTGACAGGTGTCCAGTTAGTTAATGGTCATTTTGACGGTGACGAAGGTGATCTGTGTCCTCAAAGGAAAAGGAAGGGAACACAGCCTTGGGGAGGACGATAGTTAGCTAAGGGAGGAAGTGAGGGCAGGAAGTGTGCTTAAGCTCTCTGACCCCCAGTTCTCTCTGTGAAGGGAGGAGAGAATACACCAGCCATCTTTATGTTTCCTTCATCGGTGACAAAACAGTGTGACCAAAGAAAATCTGGGAATGAGTATGAGCACAGGAAGGAAATGCAGGAAAGGAGAGAGGCTCGGCATTCTGAGAGGGAGGTGTGAAGACATGTACTTGGCTAGTCGAAGGGAAAGTTTATGATAAAAGTGATTTGTTAGTGGGGTGGTGGTTCTTAATCACATTGCTCTTTCATTATTATCTGGAGAGGTGTTGGTATTTCAGAGAGATGTCCAATTTTTCCAGAGTCTGAAAGGGATTTTTGTTGACACTGTAGTATAAAAAGCACTCCGATACAGTCCGGGCTGCCAGCAGTGTGAAAGGAACAGGAAATCACTCCACACATGAACTATAATAGATCTTTCATTCGTGTTGTGTTTTGTTTCCTCTGAATTGTTAAATAAACGTTTATTTTGGTCACATGCTACAGCTTAAAATAATTTTTAAGCCTTCACAGTGGAACTGTGGAATAATATCAAGACAGCTGCCCTTGCTTTATGACATGAAGTTCTATTCAAATTTGGTTACTTGTCTTCACATTTTAAAGTATCAAGCAAACTGTTAGACTTTGTCTCCTGAACTCTAGCTGAATTTGAGTGGTGTGCGGAAAGAGCTTTTGGGAGACTGAGGTTTGTAGCAGAATTGGGTTCTAAATAAGTGCAGAGCTGAGTTTTATGACAGCATTCCACCATGTGTTTTTCTTTTTCCGGTACCCAGGAAGCAGGCTTGATGCACCCGGTTTTTGTTACCTGGAGGTGAAGGTGTAACTCTTGAGTGAGCCCTGCTACCCCTGTGTGGCTTAGGGAGTAATGTCCATTCTCTTTAGCAGCCAGACCCAGGCAGGGCCTGTGGCCTCCCCACCCTCTTTCCTGAAGGAGCAGAAGCAGCTTGCGAGCAGCCTGCTGCTCATGTCTCCTGCCCCCCACCTCCACTAGAGGGGTCCCACTCTCTTTGTGGACTGACTCAGATGTCACTTCCTTAAGAGCCCCCTCCTGTGTGTGTCCTTCTGATGCCGGCCTCAGCTCCTGGGGGACAGCACCCTGCTCAGAGGGCCCTCCAGAAACACGACTGAGAGGATAAGTGCTTCTAATTGTGATAGTTTCATTTTATCTACACATCAGCGAAAATACCAACCTTTTGCTCTCGTGACCATTGGATTTAAAGCCTTCTGCTTCAAAAATAGCAAATACCTTTTGTAATTAAAAAAATAAGAGTCTGCCTGTTTTATTGTAGACATAGTAAGAAAGTTTAAATCATCTGTAATCGTATCATCTAAAGGTCATCGAAGTTAACATTTTGGTGTGTGACTATTTGGAAATAACATTTTAATAAAAAATATATTTGCTATTACTACAGCCTCACTCGGCCATATTTTCACTAGAAAGATGGGTGATGCAGTTCATCGGCTTGAGAGACCCTGAGATTCTGTACTAGAGCCAACCTTGTGTTCTGTAAATCCACTTTAATTAATTAATTAATTAAAGATTTTACTTTTAATTACTGATGTATACAGGAACTGGGGCATAGGCCAGAGGTAAGAGGATTCACCAGAGACAGAGTGGGAAGCAGAACAGGTAGGTCTACTGAAATACACTGCTGAGGGGAGCAGCAGGCGAGATAGGAGAGGTCTCCTGCACCATGTGGGAAGCTCCCTGGCCTGGGATCAAACTTGTGCTGCAGTGGTTGGTGATAGCTTGATAGTGCTGAGTCTTTAACCCTTGCTCCACCAGGGAGATTCCCACACACACACACTTTATTATTTTTAAATTAATATTCTCTTTATCACCACTGTACTTACTTTCATTTAAGTTTTTAAGTAATGTTTGCTTTCTTCTGAAAGAAGTGAACATTTATATATAGCAGTTCACAAAGCCCATTAAAACAGAAAATATTCATTATTCTTTTGTTTCTACCCCCTCCCCACACACCCCCCCCCCCGCAAAAAAAAAAAGAGAAACTAAAACAACCTTTTAAACATTCCAACTAGTTTGCATGGGGGAGAATGCTTAGGAGATGAGGGTTAGGTGGGAAGATAGTCTAAAGGAGATGTGGAATTGTCATTTCCCTTTGGGATTTGAGAGCCACTTATGCAAAACAGAGCATCACATGGTTTGGCCTCCAAACAGAAGTTCAGTGTGAAAGACTGAACCTTTTTCTGGTGGAATCTTTGTGAATGTAACTGTCTAATTCTTTAAGAAATGTGAATATATTTTCCTTAGACAAGTCATTGCTTTATTATTTTGCCGTTAAAAAAAATCTCTTTAGCTACTAAGGATTTCTATGTGAAAATATTTTCTACAGCATTTTTATAAAAATGAAATGAAAATTGTCATGTCGTGTGCCATGCTGTCACAAATGCCTTCAAGTCGTGAAGAAATATTGGCATTTTTTAATGGGTTTCTCCATCCAGGTGGGGGGATTAATAAATCCTTTTACTTGACAGAAATGATAAGGGAGGCAAAAAGCAAGTTAGGTTGAGATTATGTAGGGAAGCAAGCTTTTGCTTTTACACTCAGCCATTTAGAAGGAAAAAGCTTTTTTTTAATAAGAAAAAGGAAAATTCTTTTGTATTCTGGAATACTTCCTAAAGCATTGATCTTGGGCCTCCCTGGTCGCGTAGCGGTTAAGCACTGTGCTATGGAGCTGTTGACAGCGACGTGAGTTCGATGCCCAGCTGGGGAGATTCCCACATGGTGCGACAGACCTCTCCTGCCTCTCTCCCTGCTCCCCTCAACAGTGTATTTCTGTCGATCTGCCTGTTCTGCTCCCCACTCTGTCTCTGGTGAACCTTCTGGCTACCCCACACCTCTGGCCTGTACCTCAGCTTGTATGCATAAATAAATAAATAAACAAATACTTTTTTAAAGAAAGCATTGCTCTTGATGATTCTGCATTTGGAATCATGAAACTTTTTTTAAGTATTGAAGTAAATTCAAATGTTCTTTGTATTGCTTTTATTTGACAGTATAGAAATAAGACATAAACTACAATTTCAGTTACCATAAAAGTGGTTCTTTAATTTGATTTGGTATTAAATGTTCAAAAAGGGCAGGTGAAATGGATGGGTTTATGGGTAAACATGAGGTTTCCTTTTTAAGTAGGGGAGAGGGAGCTATTGTAGCCACTGCCAGTGGTGATGGGCCTAGTGTGCAGTGTCCTCAGTGAAAGCGCCGTAAATATGTAGTGCACAGATGCTCATCTACAAGGCTGTACACCTGAAACCTATAGAACGTTATAAACCAATGGTACTTCAATTAAAAAAAATTTAAATGCCAAGCAGAAGCAGGATGTTTCACAAGAAACTCTGACCATTCAGATTGTCTCATCAAAGCTGATTGAAAAACTGTACAAACTAGTCTAGAATTTTTTACCCTGTGACCCAAAACCAAGTAAACAGAAGCCTCAAAGAGAGGGTTTTGCTCTTGGATTTGAAATAGCAGTTGTAGTAATATGTTCTGTTCTCTGTGTAAGCCTTTAATGTATCCCATCACTCTGTCTCTGGATTTATGGTTTCTGAAGGCAAACCTAAGACCTTGGTGCCTGGGAATCTTGAGGGGCCCGTGCTATGGTTCTCTGGCTTTGAACCTCACTTTCCACTTGTTATGAATTCTGAAAGTTCTTCCCCCTTGACGGCATTGTTTGTGTGTCTAAGTGAAGGCCCTTCTCTATTAGTATGTATGTATAGGCATTTTGAAAATGCCTTGTTTGTAATTAGTGTTGTTAATAAAAATGACCGCTGCACGGTCTTGAGGGTTTGGCGCCCCTTGACTGGTGCAGTCATCCTGGCAAATTATTTGCAATTTTTTCTCATACTTTCCTCGACATAATAGTCCGATGTGTGTGAGTATCCTTTTTTTTTTTTTTTTACAAATGAGGAAACTGAGGTTCAGAAATTACGTAACTTCCTTCACTAATAAAGGCAGGAAGCAAGGTGGAGCTGTATCCGCCAGTCCTGCAGCTTGTGGGCTTAACTGCCACGTTTGCCTAACTCCCTGAAACTTCAGTGTAAATGGAAGTTCTAAGGGTTCCTGACAAGTTGGGTATTGGGAGTCACTGGTTGGCGTTAGGCTTAGAATGCTACTGACTGTGATTTTGGTTTAATTATTGTCTAGGCCTTTTTTCTTCAGCTGAAATCCAGGGAAGTGAAATAAGCTAAAGTGGCATAGCAAGGATTGCTCAGAGCCAGTGTTCTTTCCTCTCTGTGGGCTGCCTCCCTGGAGTCCTTGCTTCCATCATGGCCTGGGGTGGGTCTGAGAGCAAGATGGCATTGCCCGGTCAACAAACCTAGGGTGTGGTCCAGATGGTGATAAGGCCTTTCTTACCTTTTCCCCCAGAATAGCCATAGCTTGACTAAACATCTCCTCTCTTCCCTAACACTGAATCCCACTCACTTAAATTTGAGATCAGCTGCCACTGAATGTGCCTGCTCAGTTCTGTCTATTCGTTACATCCATTTCTGCAAATGACTCTTGCTCTCATTTGCACCGTGGTAAAAGTGTTGGTAGGCTGGCCTCACCAGGCTCACAGCCAGAAAGTGCCAGGGGCAGATTTGAATCCCTCTCTTTCTGATGCCAGAGCCTGGTTTTCGGCACACTATACCAGGCCACTGCTGACGTGCATTGGAAGTGGAGCACGGAAGTGGAAGTTGGTTGTTTTGCACCTTCAGGAACATCCCACAGGGCTGTTAAACTGATGGCTTCCTGTATAGTTGTCAGTTGGGGACACTTTTATAAGCTCAGAAATAATTAAATGTAAAGACAGGCGGAAGTCTCTGAAGATGACAGAAAGGTAAGCATGATTGATTTGCCACCACACAGACATCTGTGCACATTTAATTCGAGAACAGAAACAGTGTCCATCATAAAGTTACCAACAGGGCAAACTCGCTTTGGCAGGCTCAATCTTAAATGCCTGGGAAAGCCCCGCACGAGACTGAGTTCACTTGCATTTGATTTTGACCTTGTTTGAATACCTACTGTGTGCGGGTCTGCAGTAGGTGCTGACGGGAAGGTGACAGAGTGAATTAGACTTGATTTCTGCCCAGTAGGTGTTCTTGAGTGCATGGGGGCTTGGGCATGCAGGGTTAACTGTGACATAGCGTAGACCAGCCATGGCTAGTGCCAACCGCAGGGTTGTAGGAGGCCCTTTCTGGTCTGCACCGTGAAGGAGGGATGAGTAGAACATTCCAGGCAGAGGAGACCATTTGAACAAAGGTCCAAGGGGTCTGGACCACTGGGTGACTTCCATTAGGGTGTAGGAGGGGTGGTTATTTTCATGGCAATTGTATTCACTTTATTTCATGCCTATCCAGTTGATTTGATGAAGCAATCAATTTCTCTCTTTGTTAAATGCTTTTTATGTTTTATGTTTTGTTGGGGATGTGTGGGAGAGACTCATTTCCAGCTGGGTCCAGCTGCGATGAAAATGTCCCATTTGGCAAATTGAGGAATTAGATTACAGCCATCTCGCCCCGAAAGCCAGGGCACTGGCTGTAACAGCAACTGTCCATCCCTCTGGGGCCAGGACAGAGGGACTGGTGTGATTTAGGGTTGCTGGGTAAGTTGACTAGAAAGTGATACGAAAAAATAGAACTGTGTTGTTCCAGTTGATTAGTAAATACAACTCCTCCCTGAGCCATGTGAGTCTTCCCCAGGGAGAGCGTAGGATGGGCCACATGACGCTGCCCGCAGAGGAGTGGGGCCTGTCATAGGTGGAGAAACTTACTGAAGGAGTGAATCAGACATGTGCCTTTCTGTTGAGTCACATTTATTGCAACCAAAGCTCTGTTTCAGAGCTTTCCTTCCTAAGGTCTCTCTTTTGGAAACACCTAGAGTTTTTTTAGTTAGTTGCTCATGTAATAGGAGCCAGAAAACATAGCTGCCTGGGGCTCTGGTGTCCGAGAGGCCAGTCCCCTATGAATCTTGAGGGAGTCATAGCCCCTACGCAGGTGACTTCCTCCATCTGCAAGGTGATGGGTTTGGACCAGAGGCCCACAGGCCTCTGCCGCAGCAGCCCCTGAGAGGTGGAGAGGGTAGTCCGAGGTCCTGGGTTCTTGCAGCGCACTGGCGAGGTAGCAGCTGAGCGGGTCTCACTGTCTTCAGTAAAAGGCGCCAAGTCGAGTCTGTGATGTCCTCAACAAACGAGGTTCACAGGCAACCCTGCAGCACAGCTGGGTTGGGAGGAGTGACGGAGATTAGTGTGATCACAGAGCTGGAGTCATTTTGTGCAGTGGCTCAGAGACGTGATGGCGGCAGGAGAGACGACGCTAGCCTTCGGACAGTTGGAGCGCTTCCTAGTTACCGAGTTCGGTGTGAGGAAGAGCCACCCACCATCTGGTCTGAAGTGAAATGGGGTGCCTCCGCAGCGAGGGCCTCGGTGGAATGATATAAGCAGCTGCCACCTCCGACTATCAGAAATCTGGACAGAGAAGGTATTGCCCTGGATTTCCAGCTGGTCGAGGGGGTCTTCCAGCTACTCAGAACCGACCCTGAGTTGTGACATATTATTGGGTTGTCAGAAAAGTCACGAAGCATTTTTTTCTGTTTTTCAAAATACAGCATGACTTTTCCGACAGCCCAATAATTGAGTTTTTGTAGCTTTTTGCCTTCGCACTGCCATCTTCCTTATGGGAATAGTTTGGTGCAGGGCTGTGTGGTCAAGGTGTTTGCATGCAGGACCTACCTGAGAGGGCAGGTGCATAGGACGTTTTGCTTTTATTTGGCAAAATATTTTTTACTTGGCAAAACCCAAATACTTCTCATGTCTCCTTACTCCAAAAGTCAGTACAGGTTTATTGTAACAAAAGTCGCATAAAGGTGAGGTCATCTGCACTTTCCCTGCTCTGAACTCTCGGCCACTGCACGATATGGCACAGAGGTTAAGTACATAGACTTTGGTCAGATGGTTCTGGTTTGGACTCTGCTTTGCTGCCACGTGCTAGTGTGAACTTGGTCAAGGTGCTTTTCGTTTCTGTGCATCATGATAATTTCCTCCTGTATAGAAGTACCAGTCTCAGACATCTGTGTGACCGCAGATGAGTAACACTTGTAAAATGCTGTTGTCTGACCTGGAGTTTAAGTGCTCAGTCACTGTTACTCAGCAGCAGTGGTGCAGGTGGAAGGAAACACAGAATTAGATGATAAGCCTTTGAGTGTGTGTGTATGTAGTTGTGTGTGTGTGGAGATAGCTATCTTTATAGCTCTTTATGTCTATGTAGCTTATCTATACCCATATATAGGTATATATAGATACGTGTTTGTGTGTATATGAATGTTTGTGTGTGTGTGTGTGTGTATATTTTTTTTTCCAGGTAGAAGTGGATTCCTCTTGAATAATCTGTTTTAAAACCTGCCATTTCCTTGTAATGTTATATTGACATTTCTCTATGTCTTTAATCTTCTAAAGCATCTTTTTTTATGACAACTTTATTGAGATATAATACACATACCTTACTTCACGCACTTGGAGTAAATAATTCAGTGGTTTTTAGTATTTCACAACTGTACAGTCTGTTTTGGAACATTTTTTTATCCCCCCCTAAAAAATAAGTCCTGTGCCCATTAACAATCACTCCCCGTATTTCTTCAAACCCCATTTCTGTTTTTGTGAATTCCCTTATTTTGGACATTTCCAAGCCATATTTTTAATGACTGCACTGTATTTAAATAGGTGCACTAGTTTAGCAACCATTCCGCTGCTGGGCATTTCAGTTACTTTATTTTTTTTCTCTCCCCTTTCCTGGCATCCGATGGATGCTGTTCATTCAGATTGAATAGCACTGAGGAAGCTGTAGCGCCTTCCAGGGGCAGTCGAAATGCTAGTCGTTACTGTGGGCGCTCGGTTCCATTCCCCTGACTACCATTCAGGTGCCTTTGTCTTAGCTGCTAGTAAGGACCTTTTGTTTTTCAAAAGTGGTGCTTTAAGGACTGAGTGGTTCAAATGTGGACTCTGTAAATGTTGGTTATAAGAATCTTAAGCTTCTGGATGAAACAGATGAAATGAGTTCCACTGAATTTCATAGCCCTATTCCTGTAGCCGTAAAATTAGAGGCCTGCATTTTGACAGAATTTATGCTCTGTCAGAAAACATGCTCTCTAAATTGTTGTTGGACTAAAAAGATGTAGTTAATTCTCCATGAACGCAGCTGAGTCATCCAGTACATGGACAGTCAACTCCTGGTTATTTGATGTCCTTGTTCTAGCCAAGCAATTCCCCCAGGCAGTTCATTTCAGTGTGCCTCAGTTTCTTCTTCTAGAGAGCAAAAGGGTCAGACTTGAATCATCTGTAAAGTTTCTTAACAGTAGTTTTTTAAAAATTGCTTTTCTGCATAGGAGTCAGCTCTCCACTTGGGTATGGGATTCAGACTTGGAATCCACACTTGCCTCTAAGACCCTAAGTGCTCTCAGCTTCTCTCCCAGACCTGCTGTATGCTGATCCCCGATGCTCACTGTCTCATTCCATTCTGGAAAAAGAGAAGCAAGCTCCACTTTTCTGGACATGCAGGTTAACCTGTAGCCTGAGAAGTGGGGTTGCCTAAGCAGCCAGCTCGCCCTGATAAGATGGTCAGGCCCTCACCTAGCTGGCAGGACATGATGGGAAGAGCCTTGCATAGTTTTGAGCCCCTGCAGGAATTAAAGGGCAACTGGGGGAGGGGCGTGGTAAGGAAATCATTGGCAGCTCTGGGAGTCCCGGGCGGGAAGGGAAGGGCTCTCCTGCGTGTACATTTCCCAGTCTTTATCCAGAGAAATAGTTTTTATGCCGGATATTCTGCTAAGCCATAGGATGTAAAATGAGTGTGCGCTCTTGCTCCTAAGGACTAGAGGGGAGGTCACTTGCGTTTATCACAGATCTGCTGACTCCCTGGCTTTTACACTGGGGTTTTTGTATCTGTCCACCTAATTCTGTACATTACATGAGGCAGTTCACAGATGGTGTCTGCAAAGATCTGTGGGAACACAGAGGAGGGAGGGAAGCGTTCTGGCTAGAACTGGGGAGCAGGGGGACATGGGCAGTAGAGGGAAGTAGGCGGGTCTAGCCTGACTGTTTAAATGAGGCAGAGCTGAGCTCTGGGAGGGCGGCCGCTCTCCCACTGCAGTGCTGAGGCTCAGCCAGTAGAAACCTGACGCCTTGCGAAGCCTCGCTCATGGAAGAGCTAGGACAATTGAATTCTGCCATGACCCTTGTTAGTTAGTGTTGGTTCTAGGTTTTAAAGGCTTACGTGGTTTGGGGTTTGTTTCTTTTTTATTTTTCAGAAAAGTGGAACCAAGTATTTTCCTTCTTGGCTTTCTATACCTGTCTTTAAAAACACCAAGAATGCCCAGTCCTCTTTCACCACCATATCCCTGACTGTCCAAAGCGGGGCATCCACACCCATTTGCTTCAGCACTGGGAGGCATCCCTTGGAGCACAGAGTGCTGGGCCAGAACACCGGATGCTGCCCCGCCCCCGGAGCCTCCAGTTTCAGCCCCTCTTTGTGCAGAAGTTGTCCGGGTGTCGTTTGCAGCAGATGCATTGAATTTTTTTTGCTCTGCCCATTCTAGTCTTAGATTCTCTCACCCAGTTTGAGTCCACAAGTGCATTCTGTGCCACGAAGCCCGGGGTACCAGGTCCGGTCGGTGTGTCTTCAGAAAGCCCCAGCATGTGCGCTGCAGTCTCCTTGAAGCTTTCTCAGTCTGGCCTGGAAATGATCTTTCCCCACTTGTGTGCAACAGGCCATTGCATCTTTCTTTTTTGTTCTGTCACGTTCTACCCTTCCTTGCTTATTCGTACGTGCATCCTGTGTCCTCTAGCCGATTAACTCACCTTGGCAAGAACTGCGTGTTCTATACATTCTTCACAATCCCTGGCATGAAGATTTGCCATAATAAGCTTGTAATAAATATTTGTTGAATTGAACTGAATCCAGATAGCATTATTTATTTTGAGCGGAGTCCTCATTATTAAGTACACAAGGAATTGTTTTTTGCAACGTCAATAATATTTACTTTCCCTTATCCAATTCCTTACTCCCAGTTCTATATTTAGTTAGCTATTTCAGATATGTGTCCCATCTGCATCCCGAAGGATATGGCAGCCTAAAGCTTACAATCAAGACAAAATGAGACAATTTGGGATAAGATCAATATAATGCTTCTGTAAGAAGCAGCAGGGACTCAGATGCCTTAATTCAGAAGATTGTAGTAACTCCATAATTTATCTGCATCTAAGACAAAGAAGGAATCATGTTAGTTACAGCATTTTCAGTTTTTATCACAGATGGCATAAAACTCATCTGCATAGAGGCTACTTGGTACTAAACTTGAGTGTGAGTTTTTATCTCTCAGGTCCTTATGCAGCTTGGCACTGCACATCCCTACCCAGTCAGGCTTCCTTTATAAGTTATTTCACTGACATTTTTGGGTCTATTTTATGTGCTGCGTCATTGGTCTTCTCGCGTCATTTTTCTCAACAAAATCGAGAAGTTTAGAACTATCAGCAGTGACACCTCAACTCCACCTTTCATTAGTTAGTTGGCTGGGGGACCTGTTACCTCCCCATTTTAGATGACACTGTTACAGTTTGAGGGAAATGTTTTTTGGGGGGGGTTATGTGATAGACCAGGGAAAGATAAGTGATGTTCTAGCACCAGAATGGTGTGTCTTTCTAGAGCATCAGTTTTACTCAGAAATTGTGGGGGAACAGGAATGGCTGTACTTAAGCAATTAAAATAATGGGTAACCATTTTATATGTAAACAATCATGTTTATATTCAAAGTGTATAAAAACTATAGAAAAGAATGCAATTGTGCATGAGTATTCATGACAACAGATTGATATACTTAAAATAAGTGTTTTTGACTTCTAAGGGGTACTTAGTGGAAGAGTTGGAGAGAGACCCCCATCTAGGGGGCCCATCTTCCTTTTTATAGATGGAGAAACTAAGATCCCAGAGTTCCCACCCCATTGACTGAAGTGAGGCTTCAACCCCCAGCGCATCGGTTGTCTTTTGGACTCTGCTGACTGCCTTGTCCTTCAGAAGCTTTGGTGCTGGGCCTGGTGTAAGCTGGGTGGTCGTTGGTGCTGCACGGGGGTGTCAGCGGTGCTCACAGACGACAGTCTCACAGCAGAGCCAGACTGTGGAGAGGTTGTCAGCACCAGGCCCCCTCTGCAGTCTCTAGCTTCCAAGGCTTCCCCATGTTCCACTCTAATCCATGCATTTTTGTTGGAAATTATCTCCCCTTTGGAAGTTTTAATTAGCTGCTCTTCTAGGACAAGATGGCTTCATGTGCTAAAAGTAAAATTTGTGTCTTGGCATCACAGAATTTCCAAGTTGAAAAGGAGTTTATATCTCCTAGGCCCAGCATCCTCATTTTAGGTGGAACAGGACAAGAAGATTTGCTTAAATTTCTAGTTTTTTCTGTTTGAAGATAGAGAAGTGAGTAGCCTGCAAGTTGTTTATGTATCCCTTGTTCTGATGCCTTTACCTGGGCATGTTACGCTCTCTGGTGCAGTGAACTAGGGCAGTGGTATTGATGTCTGCTGACCTGATATAGGTAGGTAATTTTACTCTTTTCCATAGGTAAATTCCACTTTCAGATTGGCATAGAAACTGTGAGAAGCTATGGATTTTCTCCCACTGTTTGGCTATCTGACACTGAAAGTCAGAAAGCTACTTGTCCCTGGTAGTGTGGACAGCTACAACTAGGTTGGTTGTCATTTTCTTTTTAACTCTCCTGCATTCTAAGTCCTGTTTTCTCAATGTTTTAATCTAGGTTTTCTCTCTCAATATCTCTCTCTCTCTCTCTCTCTCTCTCTCTCTCTCTCTCTCTCTCTCTCTCTCTCTTTCTCTCTCTCTCTCTCTCACACACACACACACACACACACAATCACAAATCCTTGAAACATGTGACATATGTTCATTGAAATTCCATTTTGGCAGTGAACCTTAACTGCCTGATAGCATGATAAATTTGGTTTTTGCGTTAAAATATGTTGACTTTTCTGATTATGAAAGTAATGGCTTCTCATAAAAAATGGAAAATAGAGACAATTGCACACCACAATTTTAAGAATTCTAATAACTGCTAATTACTAACTAGACATAGTCAAACACATGTATAGGACATGTAAATAATTACTATACGGTGCAGTTAGCGTACTGTGTTGTAGATATCACTTTATGATCTGCTTTTTTCACTTACTAGGTTTTCTTTCTCATGTCATTACAAGATTTTGCCCTCCATTTTATTTTTTTATTTTTAAAGATATATTTATTTATTATTTATGCATAAAAGACCTGGGGTACAGGCCAGAGGTGCAGGGGGTGAGGGGATTCACCAGAGAGACAGAGTGGGGAGCAGAACAGGGAGATCTACTGAGATACACTGCTGAGGGAAGTGGCGGGCGAGGCAGGAGAGGTCTGCTGTGCCCTGTGGGTCAGCTCCCTGGCTGGTGACCAAACTCAGGCCATGGCAGTGGGCCTTCGTGGTGGTAGCGCTGAGACTTACCCCCTAGGCCACCAGGGAGGCCCTAGTCTCCATTTTAATGGCTGCATATTATTCCATTGTGTGGATATATAACCACTTTATTGTTCATATTCCTTCACTGATGCTGGTTTTGCCATGCTTTCACCGTTACCACACACACATTGCTCTGCTCATCTTTGTTTAGCAGGGGTCTTGGTTGCTGGGTTAAGGCCTTTTTGGCACATTGCCAGAGGCTTCCCAGAAATCGAGTCCTGGCATCCATGAAGGCTCCCACTTTAGACACGGCAGGGTCTGTGTCTCCCATCTCTACCTGCAAGGGACGCGCTGACCCCCGCCCCCGTGCTGACCTTCTTAGGGTGTGCAAATACTTGCTCTCTGGGTGGTCTCGCTGTCCCACAGCCTGCGCTGAGGCGGGCACGCTGCTCCTTCAGAGGGTGGGGCGAGTCACACTGCCCTTTGATTTGGCTTCTTCCCCCCCACCCCATGTGCTTGGTGATCTTCCTTCACCGGTAGCATCATCTGCGCAGGAAGTGCCAGGGATTTTTCTCAACATACTTTTCTTCCTTTTTTAATTTTTCTTCCCTTTTTTTAAAGGACAGAAATGACTCTCTTAAAATTAGCAGCAGCTGGGGGCTGCTTCTGGCTACGTGATCCAACCCAACAGTGACTTAGAGGAGGCGCCATGCTATTTCTGGTTGTGCATACTTCCTTGCCATCTCCGTGTTCTTCACCGAGGTGCTCCGCTCCCCTGCAATTTCTTCTCCAAGTAACCACAGTAGCTGCTACAGAGGAAGTGAGATTGTACATCACTTCAGAAGACTGACAGCCGAGCTGATTGTAGGAGTGACGGTGCTTAAGTTCTAATAAATTGTGCTCCTTTTCTTGTAATTTCCATTCAGATATAGCAGAAGCCTCAGCGTTTTATTCTCTTTGGGGTTTAGAGTTGCTGGTTTCTCCTCTTCCCAGTTCTGATTGCAGCCATGTTGCCGAGGGAGACCAGTGACCCCTGCAGGCCCCACATCTTTTCTGCCTACCTGTTCTCCGAGACCTTTTGTCCTCTTTCGGTTTGACTCAGTGTCTTATTTCCAGGGTGGAGGAGAAAGGCTTCTTCAGGCATCTGGGCCTTATTGGAAGTTAGAAGAACTTCAGCATGGGGCTGGGCCCCAGCCTGTCTCTTGCCAGTTTTAAGACCTTAAGAAGGGCCCTGCCTTTCATTTGTCATGTCCGTGAAAAGCAATTACGGTGCCCCTCGCTGGGCTGTTGGCAGGATTAAAAGTTCCTGAGATAACCAGAGACACGTCAGTGCACTGTTATGTTGGCTGCCCTGAGTTAGGTGGTTTCACTGTGGGCTCCTTGCTGGCATGAGGATGAAAAGGTGAGCGTGGCGATGCCTCGTACGTGCCTGTATGCGGCAGTTCTCCTCCTTAAGTCTCCCTCAACCCCTCTGGCCCCACAGCACAGCAAATCCACATCAGAAAAACACCACCTGTTCAATGGCTTCCATCAAACCCTTCAGTGTTCTCCCTTATTGCTTGTCATAGAAACTCTTATCTGTGGGTGCTTTCTGCACTCCCATTTGCAAACAACTTCCTGTTCCTCATCTTAGCTATTTCTGTAAAAGTGATAGTGTAGCAACAGTTTCTTCACCAGTCCTTCCTCGGCATTCCGCTCCATCCCCTGCTCCCCTAGTGTCAGAAGGTCTTCCTTGCTGTTGTGTCACTGGGTGACCTGTTTCTTCTTTGGGGAAAGGTCCTCCTAGGCCTTGTTCAGCTCTTCAGTCTGGGCTACCCAGGTTGGCAGCGGGCACTGGCAGACTGATAGGTGATAGCTGAGGATGTCTGGTAATGTCGTAGGAGCAGGTGTACACAGAGTCCCTTGCCTCAAAACTCACACACGCCATACACCGCTGTGTGCCTACTGGTATTTTGTGTCTTCCCATTTGTGTCGCGCCTTATGGTTTATGGACATTCTTCACACGCTTTTCCCTCTGACCCTCATAGTAAAACCATGATGGAGGCAGATGTCACTTGTCTCTTGTTAGATTCAGAAATCAGAGGTTACACAGGTAGCTTGTGGGAGACCTGGGGTTGGAACCCAGGTTGTCTGTCTCCCTTGGCCACGTGAGGAGGCTCTGGCAAGCAAATGAATGTTGAGTCCTCAGCCTGAACAAAGTCTAGTCAGTCAGTCTGTGGCTGAAACAGTTGTCTGCCTATCCCGACCACATCTAACCCAGTCTTCGATTGTTAGTGTTGGTATCGTCTGTGGCTCAGCCCCCTTCCGCTTGCACACTGGAGTGTCTTGACGGTGTTGCAGTTGCATCTTGCTCGGTGAAGCAGGTTCTGCGGTGCCAGCCTTGCCAGGCAGGGGCTGTGCAGCATGCTGTAATGCAGGGCGCCACCAGGCTGGTGTGGAATCCTAGGCTGGCATTAGCCCTGCCACCCTGGGCATACCCCTTAACTTTTCTAAGCTCCTACCCTTCCCATGGTGCAGTTGAGGCAGAAACCTATTAGTCCTGGGCCATTCGCTAGCTCTGCAAACCCCAGTTCTCTCACCTATAAAACGGGCATAATGAGACCCAGTTTGCAGTTCGTTTGAGTTCAGCAGCTTGCCCAGCAAGCTGTCCAGCTGGTACCTCACAGAGCTTCCCCCTTCCTTCTCACCCTCCTCCTCTACATCTCACAGTGGTGGGAGGGCCTCATAAAAATGATGAGGTCAGGAAATTAAGTCAGGGATGTCGCCATTCAAAGGCGACACTTGGAATTATTAATGTGTAGCTTTGAGTGTGGGGAGCAAGATTACCTTTTTGACCCAGAGAGAGCCTTACAAAATGACTCTTCTGAAAAATGGTCTTTTCTGACCAACTTGAGGGTGCCGTGGAGGGTAGCCCATTCTAGTCTGTCATGGATAACACTCATCTACATGCAGTGCTCTATTCTCACATTGACTTCCTGTCACACTGAGTTAGTGCCTGGTGCGCTGCCTGCCGGCCCGGGTGGCGGCATAGCAGCTTGTGAGGAAAGCCGGCGTCTTCAGGGCTCTGCAGAGGTGGAGAGGCCCTTAAACTAGTGAGGCGGCATGGGCCACAGACAGGGAGATGTTTTCACTTGGAGGCCTCCTGCTCTTTTCCTCTGCAAAGACTGTTCCGTGGTCAGAACTAGGAGGATGAAGCCATGAGTTTTTTAGTTTACTCAGAATGTGGACAGTGTTTTAAGCTAGAAAGTTGTAAGTTCTAAAGATACTGGGACTAAATGAGTTTAGTCAGTGAAGTAATTTTTTTTTTTTTCACTGAAACTTCAGGTTTTCTGTGACCACATTGATTATGTGCTCTGCTACCAAACCAAGTTTTCCATTTGCAGCTCTGTGGTTGGACAGTGTAAGTTTAATTTGAGAGTGCCACAAGTTTGTCTGCTACTCTGAAGATAACGCTACTTACATTTGTGTAACGGTGTTTCTCCAACTCCTCTTACCCACTATTGCAAAGAAAAATAGCAATTTCCTTTCTAGGACAAGAGATTGGGAAGAAAGGTTAAATTTCCATGTGATCTTATTGACTGAGGGTAGCAAAGGTGAGGAAAGGAAATGAACCTTTTATGTTTTTTATTTTAAGGTTATTTTTGTTGAGGATGAAATGGGTGGGTGAGAAGGCTGTACTTTATTTTCTGGGACCCACCAGAATTACTTATTCACAGAATTATCTGTAAACTGGAAGGTTTTCTCCTAGTCATCAGCTTGGCACCTGAATAGCTCTGAGGAGAACCGCCCCTCCTCAGTTCTCTAGTTTGTTTAGTTAGTTACTCTGATACCAGGTCCATCCAATTTCAACTCAATCCTGGAAAGTTCTTTTTGAAACAAATGGAATAAGCCAGTGGTTCTCAAACTGTTCGGTCTATGGCAAAGGCAGGAGACCGAGGCTTATTTCTGTGCAGAACTTGAGTGAGTTCTTGATATTTGATATCACATTGTACTAGGATAAATGCCACTGCTTTCACACATAAGGAAGCATTATTATTTCATCTCATCAGTCCCCCAGGACCCTGCTTGGGGAAGGGGCCTCTTGAATTCTCACGTCGAATGCTGTGTGTGCTGTGTGGTGGCAGCGTTGGACTGTCCCATAGCTGCCCCCAGAAATTAACATCTGACTATTCTTGACAAGGAAGAGGCACCTCCTTTCCTTGGGGACTCCAAAGACCCTGGCGTTTACTCAGGCCCAGAGGTCTAGCAGCAGAGGTTGCCTCCTTCAGCCACCTGAACTTGACCCATGCCTTTGCAGAGTAAGCCATTTTGGCAAGTGAACTGCAATGGCGTTGGCATCCCGGAAAATCTTAAAACAGAAAAATAATTGTATGATTCCTGAAAGCACAAAAAAGAAGTCGATATATCCCTGCCCTTCACCCCAAGATAGATGGCCAGGTCAGGTGCTAGATTCCGTGTCCCCTTCTTAAGCAAGACCAGAAAGAACTAGAGAAACCAAGTGATGTAGTAGAAAGAGCACTGGACAAGAATATAGACTCTTTATGTCAGCCTTGCTGCTTTGTCTGCACCGCTGTACCTTAGTCCCTTTCATATATAAAACTATTGAATTAGGTTCATTGTTTAAGCTTTTTTATTTTGACTGAAGCTCGGTGATCTCTCTGGCCTCTCTGAAATCATTTCTCATGTGTGGAGACTGGGCTGGCTCTGGCGACATTCTGAAGCTCTGCTTCTGTCTCGCTCTCAGGTACAAGTGTTTGATAAGCCAAGTGTGTGTAGACCATGCTGCCCCTTTGTTAATTCTGTCTTTGGCTCTGCGCTTTCTTATAACCGATACTCAGTTTAGAGGTAAAAAATAAAAACTGTGAAAACGGCTGTGAGCGAGAATGTTTGTTTTATTGTGATTTTTGTCAGTAAGAGTGTGAGAAGTAAGCTTGCAAGCCATGAGGAAGGGATGACGCATTTGTTGGGACTGGAGGAGGCCTGATAAGTAGCACTGTCCCCCTACTTACGTTCTGGACTGAATCGAGAAATAAGGCAGAGGGATAGGCAACTGGAAGCCAAGGAGACCGTCTTTATTAGTCTGAAGCGTGTGCTGGGTGGCCCGGCCTTGTCTGTGGGAAGGCAGACTACGCTGAGCTCCGGGATTGAAGACTCGCTCACTGCTCAGCCGTGTCGGAGGAACAGAACAGAAGGCGAGAGCTCGCTCCCAAGAGGGAGGCCCAAGGCCTCGTCGGCATCCCCTCCCTTGTCACTTACTTCCCCTTCCATAGAATGGAGTGGGCCTGGCGGCGGGAGAAAACCAGCGGTTTCGCTCCAAGCAGGTGTCCTCCAACGGAAGGGGAGAGTCTGGCCAGAGAGGGGGCGCCGCTTGACCTCCAGCAGCGTTTGCATAGAAAGATGTGGTGAGAGGTCTTCTCCAGAGGCCTCCCTGGCTACCTTGGCGGGTGCCTTGCTTCCCCTCCTGTTACGGATCTGTGCTTAGTACACTTCTAAGTTCCCAGGGAGCAAGGCGTCCAGGAGGCTGACTGTGCGAGTAACAGCTCCCCTTTATTGGGCGTGTCCTTCGTGCTGCCTCGGTGCTAGCCATTTTGGCACATTCTCACTTACTCTTCACTCCAAAACTAGTAAATAGGTGCTGTTGTTTTCCCCATTTTGTAGATGAGGAAACTGAGGCTTAGTGAGGTTAAGCAGATGTCCAAGGATCTACAGATAATGTCATTATGACGGTTGCACCGTTTATTCCATTCTACTGCTTGCTTGTGTGGTCCTGCTCTTGAATTCCAACAGCCAGTGGCTCCAGATGGGTAATTGGGGTAGCATCGTGGTTAAGAAAAAACTTTTAAGCGGGGCCTCCCCGGTGGCGCAGCAGTTAAGCGCTGAGCTATGGAGCTGTCGGCAGCAGCGACGTGAGTTCGACACCCGGCCAGGTCTCCCTGCCACATGGCGCGGCAGACCTCTCCTGCCTCGCCCGCTGCTCCCCTCAGCAGTGTATTTCTGATCTGCCTGTTCTGCTCCCCGCTCTGGCTCTGGTGAACCCTCTCGCCGCCCCATGCCTCTGGCCTATACCCCAGCTTGTATGTATAAATAAAAAAATTAAAAAAGAAAAAGAAAATACTTTTAAGAAAAGGGAACAGAGGAGATGCTCTGAGATGTCCGTTCCCTCCGATGTGAGCCACGGGGCTGTTTTGGGTAGTCTGAGATATAGACAAGCTGCAAGTACATCCCTTCTTCCCATCCTGTTGGCACTGCGAGGTACCAGGACTAGGGCCAGGTGTTTTATAGGCGCTTTGAAATGTTAACCCACTAACATATTTTAAAGGGACTGGTGGATGCATAAAGCCTTATTCAAGGTCCTGTTTATCTGCCCTTAGGCCCCTGTCCCTTCGTCCACAGAAGCTGGACGCAGACACCTGTTCATGTGATCAGTCAGACAACTAGTACCTTAAGACTGGGAAGGCCCTAAGCGGAGAATATTGCCCATCAGAGGGAGCAGCCCCTGGGAGTAGGTGCAGCTCCCCCTATTTATTTCTGTTTTCCTCTTCCTCTTAATGACGTCATGTTCTGGTTAAGTGCACTAGTTGGTGTTTTGTTCTGGTCTGGACAGCGTTCAAGCCCCCTTTCAAAGGCCGGCAGCGTCCATGGCCGGGGCTCAGCTGCAGGGGTCCTGCAGTGGCGGCAGCAGCCCTGTGCTAGACCCTTCCATCTCTAGTGGGCGGGCTCGCTTAGAACCCAGGGAGCCGAGTGAGCAGGAATGTACTCGCACGTTCGTGCTCCGGGCTAAGTTTAGATCTCCTAGTTTAGAAGCGTACACTTAGTAGCAACGCCTCATGGGTGATATTTGAATTACTACTTTTTAAAAATTTAGCAAACGTTAACTGGAATAGTTTTTAATAGATTTTTAATCATCTGCTTTGAGTTAGGATCCTTTGACCTAACCACCTTTATTTCTGTAATGATAAGTAACTTATAATATAGACTGTTTATTTTGTTCTTTTTAAATAATGCTTTAACACATAAAAAAAAATGCATATTCCCTGAAAAAGTGGAAAGAAAAGGAACACCACCTCAGTAGAAGTGGTTTCTGCACGCTAGGCTCGGCCCTTCCGCTTTAGTCACATGTCTTTGGTACTTTCCAAAATTTTGATCTGTGTGGATGTATTCTCTTAACTTTACAAAATATGGGGGGAACTCAGAATTAGAGCAAAAGTTAAAAATCACCTGTGGCTGCACCACCAGGTCCCACAGCTCGCATCAGGGTGCCGCACGCGCTGGCGGCTGGACTCCCGGCCTGGCCTGCGGTTGCTCTTGTGCTCAGCTCCTGACCGTCTGCCCGGTGGTGTTTTCACAGAATCATCGACCTCCCCATAACGGGGGCCTCTGCTGAGCCTGACAAATAAGCCCCCTTTCCCGTGGACTTAGGCAGGAACCTCATCAGGGACATACCACCCGCCTTATAGTTGGTCTTTAGCCCCCAAACTTAGTACAGTGTGTTCTCTAGTAAAATGTAAACTACACACTGAGTATTTATAGGAAAGCTCAAATGTATAGGGAAACTGGCACGGTTTCTGCATTGAACCCATTAAGAAAAAATTTTCTGTTGCGTGTGGCCAAAACTTAAACATTATTTCCTTTCATGGGCACGCAGCAGCCATGTTTCACATGCCCCCTCAAGAAAATTTTCAGACTTTTTTTTTAAAGTAATATGTGATTTGGTGGTGGAACCTATCAATAAAGTGACCCACTTTTAACTAGATTGCTAGTGTGCTTTTCAGTAGGACGTTGTGGTTTAAGTAATGAAATCTTTCAGGGATGATCCTCTGAACCTTCTGTCTAGTTGTATCACTGCTATTGCTTTTATGACTTAATTGCCTTTGTGGTTTAATCCACTTCGTGACACATCCATCACCGTGAAGCTTGCACTGTTCACCCCTGTCTGTCCTGGTATTTGCTTGATGACTCCTGGGGTCAAGGAGAGGTTGAAGGTGGTTTCATGCTATTAAAAATAAGTGGTTGCTTTGTATGGTCTAATATGTCTTGTTTAATTAAAACAGTCCTTTTAATTTTAATCAGTGCATTGAAGCTACTTCCTCCTTTTTATAATTTTCTGTTCCATAATTATATCAACTGAGCCTATAATGCATTCTTTCTTTCATTTGAGGAGGATCAGGTTTTTAAAGTCCTTTCATAGTTATCCTGTCATTTAATCACTACCACATTCCACTCCCCGTAAATCCCACTGTGAGTGGTGTCTTCATTTTGCAGATGAGGAAACTGAGGCAAAGAAACTATAGAGCGAGTATGCCGAGTCCTTGTGACTAGTAGGTGGCAGAACTGGGGCTGTTTGCATAGGAACTGGGCAGCTGGGGTCTTGCAGTGTAGAAAACAGCTTGTTTCATGCTTGCCTGCTCTTTGGGGCTTGCCCTAGTGTTTGAAGGCTCATGCCGTTCTGGATTTTGAGAGGTTTTCAACTAAACCTAGGCTATTGGCTTGGTCACATCGCCCACCCTTGTGGAAATGGCCCTCAGGTCACGTGGCCGTACAGTTCATGTTAAAAGTTTAGATCTGCAGGAATCAGTCTGTTCTTTCTTGGTCTCTTTAGAGCCAGTCTCCGTTTGTAGTGGATTTTCCCATTTTCCCCCAGGCGTGAACAAGGCATCAGGAATTTGCACTCGCATCCCTTGGAGGTCTTCTGACCACTGGGCTAGAGTGCTCTGGGGGCTCTCCAGAGCTCCGTGGTGAGAGCTGCTGCTCCCTGCCCAGCTCCCAGGCCCTGCTGGCTGAAACCCTGTCGCCCGGCACCTGACTGTCTGTCGCAGCTCATTCCCAGCGTCTCTCACACACAGGACGCGGCATGTCTCAGGCCCGGTATCTGCTCCTTCACCTCATGGGTGCTACTCACTGTGGGAGTCAGTCTGATCGCCCCGAGTCTTCCTGCCTCTGTCAGTTTGGGCTGGGTTCACTCTTCTTTCTTCCCTGTCATTTTGCAGTAACGTGTATACCTCCAGCTCAATATTGATTCTATTGAAATGGTTTGCTTACCTGTCCGCTTTTACCCACCATCCACTGCCCCTGAGAATGATTTTGTTTTATAATATATATTTTTATTGTTATTTATGTCTTTTACATTTTGTATTCCCCTTGGGTAGCCCACCACCAATTCACCCGTGATCCATCTCCATGGTCCCTTGTGTTCTTTTCTATTCCATTTTGTGCCCTTTCCCTTCCCTCCCTCCGCCTCCCTCCCCCCCTACCCCTACTGATTGTCTCTCTCCCACCCGGCCTCCCTATAGTCCTGTTATAAGTGAAACCATTCGATATTTTTCTCTTTCTTTCTGGCTTATTTCGCTGAGTATGATCCCCTCTAATTCCATCCATGTCGCTGCAAATTGCATGTGTTTATCTTCTTTGAATGCTGAATAGTATTCCATTGTGTATATGTACCATATCTTCTTGATCCAATCATCTATTTTTGGACATCTGGGTT
>PVIJ01013422.1:0-45182 GCA_004024925.1 Scalopus aquaticus
GGACCTGGATGTAAGACCTGAAACCATAAAATGTATAGAAGAAAATATAGGCAAAACTCTACACGACATACATCTCAGCAAAATCTTGAAAGTCTCATCCCTCAAAGCGAAGGAAGTGAAAGACAAGATAAACAGATGGGATTACATCAAAATAAAAAGCTTCTGTACAGCAAAAGAGACATTAACCAAAACTAACAGATACCCTACCAACTGGGAAAAGATTTTTGCACACAATACATCTGATAAAGGACTAATAATAATTATGTAACTTGTACACTAAGTCTTGTATCTACTGGTGTAAATCCATGAGCCTTGCTATTGCTCTTTAAGGTTGCCTTAACTCTTCTTCTTTACTTCTGTATTTCCACAAGCACTTTAAAGTTAGTTTTGAATTTTTTATAAAAATATGCTTTTAGAACTTTTACTGACATTTCACTGAATCTATGTGTAGGACATTTCAAAAATTGTCGATTTATAATATTGAGTCTTCTAGTCCATGAATATGATGTTACTAAATATATATTTTACATCATTGTTTATTTTGTACAATGCGCACCTATATGCTTTCTCCTCTCAGGTGTCCCTGTAAATTCCCAGCACCAACTCACCCGTGAACCATCACCAGAGTCCCTTGTGCTCTTCCCACCCCCCATTTTGATTCCTCTACCTCTCCCACCCTTGCAGAAAGGCTCTGATTTATAGTTGCCTGCTAATTTTGTTTTATTATTTATTTATTTTTATTGTTTTTTTTCCTGATCCCTTATTTGGTTCCCCTATATTCCTCCTATAAATGAAACTGTCGGATATTTTTCTTTTTTCTTAAAGTGTGACTTCCTGGGTCAAAACTGAAAGCCTTGGGTGCTTTCCAGGGCTCTGCCTGGACATTTAACTTCAATATTTCTCAGCCCCATGAAATTGCTAAAAGCTTTGCTCAGTGTGTAGACTCTTAGTCACAGCTTTTGGCAACAGACTGGCCTTCCTGTGTGAAGTTGTACCAAGTACCAAGTTTTACTTTGTCATCTTTTCTGCTTTCCCAGACATGGGACCCACAAAATTTCCTGCCTTGGTTGTTTTCTGATAACTTCAAACAAATGTATCTTATATTTTGTTCAGCTTTTCTAGATTTCTTTACCATGGGATTTTGTTCAAATCAACCTGAGCTGCTACTTATTACCAGCTGTCATTTATTTTTACTACTTGCAGGTGCTTTTTTCTGGATTAAAGAGAATCTGTGGTGGTTATTTTTGTGTGTGTGCATATTTTGTGTTTTATTATAGGTGTGCCATTTTTTTTGCTAATTTTTGTTACTTAGTTACTAAATAATATCATCAGCAAAATAGCTATTTTAGTATATTATTTACATTGATTTTATCTTCTTAGAACATGTCACGAATTTCCAGGAAAGTAATGATCACTGTAAACTGTGAAACACATTCTACTTATTTAATTTGAAAAGGATTGCTTTTAACATACAGGATGATTTTTACTGTTTTTTTTAGCCATGTAGTTTTTTTTAATATTTAGTTTCCTTCTTATTATGAAAAGCTGCTGAACAGTATTCAATATCATTTCAGCATCTATTGACTCAATCTTTAATTTGTTGATGTAATTTGATAGATAAACAACAATGTATATTGATAGATTTTTAAAAAAATTTTGGATCATCTTTGTGTTCCTGAAATAAATTCTGCTTGGTTAAATTAGATAAAACTCAGCTGTGATCCCAGATGGTCCATATGTAAATTGTTAAAAATAGCACACATTAAAAAAAAAAAGACTGTTTTACAACACTTACATACAATTTAAGTAACTAATATAGTGAAATGAATGTTACCTTTCAAGATCAAGAGATAGAACATTATCACAGAAGCCTCTTAGGTGCCATTCCCTCCAAAATAAAATGATTCTAAATTTTGTGTTTATCATTAATTGTAAAAAAAGAGTATTTTACCACCCATGTTTATATCTCTAAACATACATTAAAAATTTTTGTCTTACTAATTTTATAAAATAGATGCCTTACTTTGTGTTCTTCTGACATACTTGATCACTGTGTTTTGAGGTTCCTCCATTTTGATGCATTTGATGACTATTCATTTTCACTGTTTCTGGTCTGCTTGATGGGATTTTGTGTTGTTTCCAGTTTTGGTGTTCTACAAATAATGATGCCATAACAGTTTTTTTAATTATGATTTTTGTTTTGACGTTGGCTATGACACTATATGTTTTAAGGGGTTTAGTTCACACTTCTAAAAGTGTATGTCATCACACCATGCCCACCACCAAAACACCATCAGTAATCTCTCACCGGAGTCCGTTGAGTGTGTACCTACAGACTATTTTGCAGAGTTTCAAAATTACGCACATACTGAGTTTATGAAAATCGACATTTCACCTCCATATCCTCACCAACACTTAATGTTGTCTGACATATACTCTACTTTGGGTGTGAAATGAATCTTAGTCTCTTTTAACTTTTTATCTCAAAATAATTTTAAAATTAGAGAAATGAAAATGAAATCATTTCTCTTCATGTAGATTTTTCTAGTTCACCCTATTTGCCTTCTTATTTCTCTTTGTATTAATCGGTAAGCATGTATGTGCATGTATAAATGCATGTGCATGTGTGTATATGGTATGTAGCGTATGTGAAAATGTGTATGTCTGTATATATGTATGCAATTTTGTATATGTAACTTCTTTAAGCATTTGAGAATGATCTGTATACAATATTCCTTAAATATTTTGTTGTGTGTTTTCTGGTAAACAAGGACACTCATTCCATAAAATCGGGCATACAATTCAGGTCTATCCAGATGCATAGTCCTTTGATCCAGCCCATAGACTCCTATTCACGTTGTGCTGGTTATCTTAGCGGTGTCCATTATACCTGCTCTTTTCCTTTTGATCTTGGAATCAATCTAAGTTGCCCTTAATAGTTGTCTCTCTTAGCTTCCTTTACTCTGGAGCAATTTCTCAATTTTCTTGACATTCATGGCTGATAGTTTTGAAGAACACAGACCAGTTATTGCAGAATGACTCTCAATTTGTGTTGGATAATTTTCTCATGATTAGATAGTGGTTATACATTTGGCACAGATTCTGTAGAAACGATGTCATGATCTTCTCTGCCTGTATTTAGGTGGCCCACAGCATTAGTCTGGCCTGTGCTGCTGATGAGAGCATCTATCATTTTCTTGGGATGACTTTCCAGATTTATATGCAATGCATTTTATGCTTATTGATTAATGATTAATTAAGAACTGTTTTGTGAGGCTGTATAATAGCCTCTTATTCATCAAATGTGCACCAACTAATTTGGCATCCTGATGTTTCTTGTCTAATAAAATATTGCTATTATCGTTGCCAAATGATGGTTTTCTAACTCCGTCATTCTTTTTACATGCACAAATATATTTATATACTTATTCATATACTTGCATAAATTATTACTCATGAATTCCTTTTCAATAGGTTACAACCCATTACTACCAATATGCATTTTTATCTTTAAGTTGTAGTGGGATTAACTAATAGGAAGCTAGTAAAGCTGATTTTCTATTTTGGTATGTCTGCACAATTCTTTGAACCCTTCTTTACTTTTGGGAGCCCCAGTCTTACGTTAAGACATTTCTCCAAGGATCCCTGCTATCTTTTAATATCTTTCAGTGAAAATGACAATTAAAATTTGAGATCCGGGCTTTGGTATGTTCTTAAATACTGGTTCTCTTAGTCCTACACATGTCAGTGCAGTTTATACACACACATGATTTAGATACCTGTGTGTATATGCATATATACATATATGTCTATGTGTATTTATATTCCCACAGCTATCTATGTTAAAAGACATAAGTTTATACTAAACTCCAATTCTAGCTTCCCCTTTTCATATTTGTACCTTTCTACAGTGAGAAACCTGTCTCTTGCAATCCTCAGTGTATTTACCTTGTTCAGCCTTATTTTAGACATGCAGTCACCTGATCCCCGGCCGTCTTCACCTCCGCAGCTTTTCTTAACATGGTGGCCACAAAACCCAACTCTCTTCTACTCACTGCGGTGGTGTTCTCTCTGTAATTTAATGGACAGTTCTTTCATTTCAAATTAGATTTTCAGCTATGGCATGATGTTACTCCTTCAGTAAAATTCCTATATCTTTCTCCTCCGCCTTTGTATTGGGTGTTTCTGTTTCTTACTGATTTTGGGTACTATTTGCTCTATAGCATTGGTGTTCTTGAGTATGTAAATTGGTGTCATTCATAAATCCGGCAGATCCTTGCCATACTCCTCAATGTTTTCTCTGCTCCATTCTCTCTTCTTTGGGAATTTCATTTAGATGCAAGTTAGATGTTCTCATTAGGGAACACTTTTAAACTGCGTTCTATAGTTGTTTTTATATGCATTCTGTTCTGTATAATTTCTATCAGTTCTTTTAGTTCAATTCTTTCTTTAGATGATGAAATCAAGCCATTCAGTTTTTGTTTCCTATTTAAGGAAATTTTTTTTTTAGTATAAGGCATATTTTGCTAGCTTATTATCACAAAGATAATCTAGTTTTATCTAAAAGTTTTATTGAACTGCCTTTCAGAATTAGATATGAAATAATTTTTTTGGTAAGCTGTGGGGTAAGCGCCAAGATCCATATTATGTATGTGGAGGTCCAGTTGGTCAGTACAGCTTACTGAAAAGCTTGTTCTTTATTACATTGCAGGAAAATACCGTCAGCTTACTGTGTAGGCATGGATTTGCTATTGACTGTTCTCCCCCACCGGTCAGTTCATCTTGTTGCCAGTACAGATTGAATCAGCCAGTCTCATTTACAATAGATCCTGGTAGCTGGTGCAGAAGATTCTCCACCTTTGTTCTTCAGGGTTGTCTTAGCTATTGTTGGACCCATTGTTACTGTTATTTCTAGGGTTACTTCTTGGTTTTTTTAAAGGCTACTTGCTGGTCAATCTCATTTGGAGATTCTCTTTTCATCCTTTTGCTGTCACCCTTGTTGCCATCTGTCCCTGTGTCATCTCTACTTGTCTCCATTTCTCTCCTTGCCTGTGTAGCCCTACACCTTTCCCTTATATGCCCTTTTACCCTCTCCATTTCCCACAAGTAATGTTAGGAGAGTATTTTCTTATATATTCCTGTTGTCCCATCCTCCCAGCCACGCCCCGCCCCCCCACACTCAGTTTGTTCTTCATATAACTGAGTAAACCTATAAAAACTGAAATCTGATCATGTCCAAAACCTCCAGGGAGTTCTCACATATTTTTTATATAATTTATTTTTATATATTTTACATCTTTGTTCATTTTTATACAGTGTTTGCTTTCTCCTCTCAGGTGTAGTCCCCATAGAATTCCCAACACCAATTCCCCCTTGAACGATCCCCACAGTTCCTTGTGCTCTTCCCTCCCATTTGATACCTCTTCCTCCCCCTCCTGTGCAGACTGTCTCTGATTTGTAGTTGCCTGTTAATTTTTTTTATTTATTATTATTTTCCCCCCGGCCCCTTATTTGGTTCCCCTATATTCCTCCTATAAGTCAAACCATCTGATATTTTTGTGTTTCCTCCTGGCTTATTTCACTGAGCATTCTCCCTTCCAGCTCCACCCATGTTGCTGCAAATGATGTGAGCTTATCCTTTTTTTGCTTGCTGAATAGTATTCCATTGTGAATAAAATTCACAGTCCTTGTGCAGCCTGTGGGGCCCTGCATTGTCTGCCCCCTGCTGCCTCTCACTTCATCTTCTGCCCCCCTCAGTCACTATTCTCTGGTCATGTTGTCCCTCTTACTGATCTTTAAACATTTGTTTTTTACCTCAGTCCCTTTCTACGACTGACCTTTAGCTTACAGTACTTATCCCTAGGAATGCATACATTTCTCACTTTGTTCAAGTGTTTTATTTAAATACTGCTTTATTATAGATGCCAGTCCTGACCATTCTCTATAAAGTAGTATGTTCTTTTTTTTTAAAGATTTATTTATTTATGCATACAAGCTGGGGTACAAGCCAGAGGCGTGGGGAGTGAGACAGTTCACCAGAGACAGTGTGGGGAGCAGAACAGGCAGATCGACAGAAACACACTGCTGAGGGGAGCAGCAGGCAAGGCAGGAGAGGTCTTCTGCACCATGCGGGAATCTCCCCGGCTGGGCATTGAACTCGTGCCGCCGCTGCTGCCGACAGGACAGCGCCACAGCACAGTGCTTAACCGCTGCGCCATCAGGGAGGCCCATATAAAGTAGTAAGTTCTTATCTCTGTAACTGTCCCCTTATTCTACATTATTTCGTGACAAATTGAAATTTGTTTGACTCACTGTAGCCCCTGCCCTTAGGTCAGTTGTTGACTTGTAGTATGTGCTCAATAATTATTGGCTGAGTAAAGAATGGTAAATGCAATTTCTGATTATGGTAGCGTTTTCTGTATTCAATTCAGAACATACCTGTCTTTTTTTCCCCGTGTGGTTGGCTCTAAAGATGCTGGACTTTTTTTTAAGTATGGATTTAATTTGTGTATTATCAAACTTAAAATCATGGTGTTAATTGAATGAATTTATGCATGATTTTTAGGATAATTCATTGTGTCTTGTCTTTTCTAATTCATTCCGAGAAAGATGAACTGAAAAGAAATGATACTCTTAGAATTTAAAGTTGTAGTTTTGGCCACCAGATGGAGACCTAGTACTGGCATTATATAATAGCTTATCTGAGAAGTAATCATACAAATTAAAAAAAAAATGCTTAAACCAAATGTTTTGATGTTCTTCTCTTTGTGTATTTCTAATAGTTTTTTAGTCTGTAGAGATATTATTACCTATTTTTAGGAGCATTTGGTGTAGTTATTGTGTTGTAGTACAGACTGATTCATTCTGATATCACTCAAAGGCCCATACAAAGATCAGGGACTTAGCTAATTCTGTGGTAGAGTAAGGCTGAGAGAGCACAGGCTGTAGAAGAAAGTCAAAATGTGTGGGAAAGTGTGGGAAATGTTGAATGATAGGATTTTAGGAGTCCCAGTGTTGGTTTTAGTGGGAAAAAGGGTCAAGTAGGAAAGAGTTTAAAAAGGGAAAATAACTCACAATAAAACAGGTGCAACCAAAGTGTGTTCCTACGTCAGCAAAACATTGTGGCGGTGTATATCACAAGGCAAGAAACTTGTTATCAGAGACTTGTCAGCAGCAAAGTGGTTCTGAGGGATTTTCTACCCAGTGAGGCGGCTTGGATCCTGCCTATTCTTTTCTAACGGAATGGAGGAGTAAGCTGCGTTTATCACTTTATCCCTTTTATTTTTGGTTTTATTTTTCCAAGTACAATGCAAATTGGAGAGTACATGTGCCATGTACAAGATATCTAAAGCAGGAAGTGTTTTCCATAAAGTTCTTAGTCAATATGATATCCTCATATGAAAAAAAAAGGGCCCAAAAATAAATTTAAAATAATTTTTCTATTCCTCCTCACTGGGTTTCATGTACTTAAAGAGATGACCCCCCCAAAAAAAAAATTTAAGTCTTTCTCTGGTAATACTAGAAGAAAAATATTCCATGGCCTGTTTGCTATTTGATCTAAACAGTAGAGGCAAGACTTGCCTTTTGTTTCCCTGTTCCCTCAGAGTTTGGTGAGCTGTGCTCTAGTTCTCTTTTACCCTCTGCAAATGGCAGTCACCTTTCAACTATCTCTGCTTTCTTTTCTGTCCCATTGGCCTTTTATAATCCTGTCAGACTGTTGGACCTAAACAAAGATGATCTGCCCTCGCCTGTCCAAGACTGCATCCCTGTGGGGCAAACTCCAGACTCGCAGAGTGCTGAGCGGCTGGCGATACACTCCCCCTGCCTCTTGGGGCCTGACAGCTCAGTGCTGCTCTAATGGGCCTTCTTAATTTTTCTGGACAAAAGTGGTGTCGCCCCCCCTTTTGCTTTCTCATGCTTGTGTTTATATCTTATATACACACACACCTCACACCATTTACACTGTATCTGACCCCACTGACCTTGCTATTGCGCAGTCTGAGTTCTTGGGTCTGGAAGGCTGCCTTGTTTCCCGGGCTCTTCAGTGCCTCTAAGAGGGCAGTAAGTGAGTCAATTTTTTGTTGAACCTTTCAATTTTGTTTTTGTAGAAACATACAGTCCTGCATTTTCTGTCATTCTGTAATAAAGACTTTAGATAACTAATTTTTCTTTTAAATTCTTGCCTTTATAATGCTCAAAGCCAAAATAGGCTGGTGGGCAAAATGGCAAACCAGAGAGAATATTGTCGTTTAAACCTCTTAAAATGTAAATAGTGCCCACCTTTATATTATGGATAATATTTAGTAGAAATTATTTCTTTTTTGAAAATTAGGCACAAATTAGACAGCAATAGAGTCAATCTCTAGCCTTAGAGGAGGAAGCAGAAGGAAGAAGTAGCTCCTGTGTGCACCTCCCCTCAGTAATAGCTGCATGGAACACACACAGAACTGTAATATAACATTCGTCAAATATAGAGAGACTTCGTGCATCCTGCGTTGAAGAGCGCTTTAAGATTCACTTACTCATTTGTCAAAAATTGATTGAGCACCTGCTCTGTCAGACACCGTCGCTAGGTTCTGGAGAACATCTAAAAATAGTCAACTCATCACTCACGGACTCACCACCTATGAGGAGACAAACAATAAACAATAAGGGGGCATTAGATTTCGGAAAATGGTGATTATGTTAGGAAAAATCAGAGCAGGGAAAATCAGAGCAGCGGTTTACAGCCTCACTGGAAGGTCAGGGAGTTCCAACTCTTTTTTCCCTTAATTAAAAGATTATGTGAGCAATGGTGATATATTGCAGTGGGCATGGTAAGTTTGGGGAAAACGTGTGTGGGGAGATATTTTGTAAGCAAAAACATCAAGAGTTGCTGATGGATTGGATTTGAGGTGGTCAGGAAAAAGAATCAAGGGTGATTTCAAGTTTTTCTTTTGCTTGACTGAATACAGATTTTAGAAAACCGATTTGATTTTGAAATCAAATTACTTCCGGATCTATGAGGAAGTAGGGGCTGTTGACTGAAGGGGGAAGATAAGCTATAGAATGAACAGAGGTGAACTTCCCGCAGTATTCCTCAGCCTTCAATACTCTTGTTTAGAACTCTTCAGAACCATTTTCTGCTTCTTACTTTGCCAGTGTTATATCTTTGTGACGTCATCAAATAGTGTTACTGACCTTGACTTTTTGTTTGAATTTAGGTAATATTAGTTTGCAGTGCTGTGACAACTTAACCCTGACACCATGTCTACAGAAGCCTGGCAAGGGACTAATGTGATTAATGACAGGATGTAGCTGTCAGATTGTTTTGGGTATTTTCTATTTTTTTTTCCTCCAAATTTACTCTCCACTCTTGCATCAACCTCTGTTCCCCAGAGGATGACCTTTGTGCACGGCATCAATACGCAGCTCTGCCCTCTGGCCTTTGGTTAGGTTCAATGGGACACACTGAAAATAAATTGGAAGGTAGGAAGAGAGTGGCAGTGGGGTGCTTCTTCATCTTCTGCGCTCCCAGAGACCCAGAGGTTTTTGAATTACCAAGTCATGGAGAACCTTCGAAGGCTGGTCATCCCGGTCCTCTTATCAGCTATCTAACCCGAGGTCACTACAGCCCAGAACATCTGACTAATGCTCCAGCAATACCTGTGTCCTCTTTGCTGCGGTGGTTCTCGCTTACACCGTCTGTGATCTGGTCACCCCAGGGGAGCCGTGAGCCCCATGTCACCTGTGGCATCATCACCAGCATCCTTGCACAACAGAGAACAGACACTGTGACTCTTTTCAAAGATGTTGGCATTCCACCCAACTGATAGATTTTAAACCCATGATTACGTATCCTCTAGGTTCTCTTGGGGAACTAGGATGGGTGAGTAGGTCATTCATAATATATTAAGTCCAGCATTCCTGTCTTCTTGATTCTTTTGATTCCTTCCAGTATCTATCATACCAAGAATTTTCTGACATTTCAACTTCATTTATGTAGTTTTCTTGAGAACAGGGTTCAGTAACCAAGTAAACACAAAACTAGAACCACTTCAGCTGCTCAAACCAATACATCAAATTCAGAATCTTTGGTAAATAAGCTCATAATGATAAATTCTTCTCAATTTAAAATTATTAGTTTTTTTCTTGGTCTAGTTCCTCACCATCTATTCCCAGACATGGTCCCATTTTTGGATGTTAAAATAAGCAGTCATGCAATTCATTTCATGAGGCTGTTTTTCCTGTTGGGTTGAATTTTCCAAATGGCTCTCTGTGGAAGGAGCAGTTTGATTCTAGTTGCAGGTCAAGTTGCAGCTTGGGTTTTGAGGAGAATTGTCTTTCCTACAAAATAGCTGTTTCAGGAGAGATCCATAAAGGACCTTGTTCTCTGAGCAAATTAACAGCAGTCTCATAAATCAGGAGACAATGGGTTGCTTTTTGGCGAAGGATCCTCAGTGGATTTAGGGGATGGAGTAATTTGGGTCACTTGGATCTCCTGTTTATTTCCATTTCAGTGTTGGGGGACATAATCATTTGCAATTATTGCCCTCATTTCCATGTAAACTTTAAACTCGATGATTCTTTATTAGGAACCTAAGAATCTTTGAGATAAATTTTTACTTTTATTTTTAGCTACTCCAGCCTTGTTCTGACTATGGATAACCTTTTAGCCAATGTTACAGAAATGCAGTTTTTCACCCTCGCTTTGAGGAGGAAATCTAGCACTCTGCGGTGGTTTTAAAGCTGGCCAGCTCAGTTGTTATGAAGTAGTTACCGAAGGTACTTGACCTCCTCGTGCCCTCTGCATTGTCCTGTGGCGGTGGTCGCTAGATCCACCCAGGGCATTTCCTCTCCCAGGTAACTTAGAGATTTCCTCACTGTGTGTCTTCCCATGACATAATCTGCCTGTTGGCGGATCCAGCAGCACCAGCCTGAAATGAATTTGGTCTAAGCGGAAATGGAGTTTTGAGAGATGATATTAGGAAGTTCACAGAAATATAGGGAGAATGCCTGGAGAATGAGAAAAACAAATAAATGAACTATCATTCCCGACCTGGTGATAAGATCACTACTTGTACTGTCTGATGGCACTTTAGAGGAAATTGATTTATTAATGATGCATTAGTGAAATTAGCCATTTTCACCGGGAACTGAACTCCGGAGGAAGCGAAACCAGCCTGCTGGTGCTTCTGCAGTTGGAGCCCAGACAGCGAGCCCCTACTCACTCCTCAGGGGCCTGGAGAGAGCCTCCACACACAGCCTGCTTTCTCGAGTCGCTGAGACTGGGTCCAAGTTTTGTGCAGGTACGTTGGGGCCAAGTCCCCTGCCTGGGTGCTCAGAAGACTGGGGTTTGTCTTCTGACCCCTCTGCTGGGAAAGTGGAGCTCTTGAGATGAGACGTTCTCTAAATATAGAAAAGCTATTCAGATGATGACCGTCAGCAGTCCACAGAGGACATCGGGTGACTTTTTCTTCTTTCTCATTTATTTAACTTATGGTTCATATATAGTAAGTATTAAGTGGATGATTTATATTGCTATATTTTATTTTGATTGAAAGAAGTCTCCTAAAATATTAAACTACAGTATCATTCATATAAAAATATCTTAAAAGATAATGTGTATCATTAATATGTAACTAACTGAATAAGAATAGAGACCAGTGAATTATAGTCTCAATTAACAGTAAACTGAAGTAGTTTGTTCTCAAAATAATAGTTTTTCCAAGATTAAATTGTATTAAGAATTTTTCAGTTAATTTTGGTGTCTATAAAAATTTTGTGTTGGATTACTGAATTCAATGTATTAAACTAGAACTTAAATGCTTTAATATTTTTTTCCTAAATACTTGCATAGTTTTAGGTTTTATGACTATTTTATTTTCTTATTTCCTAGTTGGGTTCTTTCTTTAGCATTGCTTTTTCTATAAATTCCTCTTATGTTGCAATTCTACTTCATCTTTATTTTTTGTTTACTCCCTCTCCAGTTGGCTAAAATTACTTTTCCCAGTGTTGTCTCCCTCCAGCTCTGCTCTTCTTTTTCCACATTTAGGTCATTGTAATCATCGTCCATTCTTTCTGTTCCAACTTTGCTTCTGTGGGGCCTAATCTAAAAAACCTACTTCAAAGCCCACCAACAGTTCCAGTGCCATGTTACCAACTACTGTAACATTTCCTCGATATTGTTCAAACTTCATGTTTTATTCTGGTTTTACATGTTTTCTAACTAAAGCATATCGCCTTCCTCTCGGGGATCTTGTTCATTTAACGTAGTATCACATTTTACTCCTTCTCTGGATGCCTGCGTGTGTTCAGGATGTGGTCGAGAGAGGTATTTTTTGATTTGTATTTTTTCGGGTGGAGATGGATTCTACCAACACAGTTTAATGAAAGCAACTTAGAAATTGAGGGACCCTCATACTGAGAAAACGGGTGGGAAGAGTCCAGAGGGCGCCACGCTTGATAAGTTTTCAGCAGCCTAGCTAAGAGTTTCTTTGGACCACATGACGTTATAAACAATACGTTTGGGCATGAACTGCTTTAAATGGACAGCCACTTACAAATCACTGGTTTGAGTGATTTTGAATGAAATCTAAGTTTCCTTCTAAATTACTGTTTATTATTAAAACTGTTTATACAAATCAAGCTGTTTGAGTTGATCTGTACCTCAGAGTTCTGACTGACTATAGTGTGGATGTCTTTTCAAGTCAGAGGGTGATGTGGTAGAACAGGCCTCTGAGGACGGCTCCGGGGCTGGGTCTTCACAGAGGAAGGCTGATTCCTCTGCACCCTGAAATCAACGTAGTCCACGTCTGAACTTGTTTCCCCAATTGTACTGGTATTTTGTAACCCATATTGTCCTCTATTAATTATTGGAGACTTTTATATTTGTATTTTTTGTTTTAATAACTGTCAGAATAAATCTTACCTTTTTTAATGGAAGATTTTAATGATTATTCTTGCTTATTCATCATTTCAGATTAAACTTAGTATTTGTTTTATCTTCAAAAATTGTAATATTAATTGGGCTTATGTTAATTTCAGAAATTTATAGGGGAACAGTTTTCATTTTCCTCTTTTTTTTGTGGCTGTTAGGGAGAAATAATTGAATTTATGTTACTTCTTAGTTCATAGCACATTATCACCACCAATTCATGCCCTACCTTCTTTTGTTTGATTTTATGTTTTTCTCTTCCTTCCCTTCCTTTCTCCTGATAGGAACCTACTCTAATATGGTGCAAATATACCCTCAAAACGTGCTTGTATGTTTCTAGTGACTTTATGAGTGCATATGTTTTTTATTTTCATGACTGCTACTGTACTGTATATATGTACTTCTTACTTTCTTCACTCATAATAACGCTTTGGAGATCACTGTCCTGGTTGCTATAATGTCTGTGTAGTTTGTCATGTTAACTGTAGAACATCTAATTTTAACTGCTGGATAATAGTTTATTTTATGCCCCACCATTTCCCTGCTCATGGGCACTCTGGCTCCATTTTTTTGCGATCTGAAGTGAATGACAGCGAACAGCCATTTATTTGTAGGGATAAATGAAGCTGTAAGTAAGAATTCATCTGCGAGAACTAGTGAGACTTGAAATTGTTGGGTCTTAGGACAAGTAGTCAATAGAGCTAAATACTGCTAGATTGTTTTGGGTCAGACCTATTAGCAGCACATAAGGCCTCTATTTTTTTCTATTAGTTTTGCCAACACTGGGCATTTATCTCTTTTGAAATTTTTTATAAATCTAATTGTATTAATTGGCATCTCACTGCTGAAACTCATTCTGGTTAGTAGTGAGTTTGAACATCTATTCATTAACTGTCAGGCAGACAAGTTTTCTTTTCAGGGAATTGTTTATTGTTCTTTGTCTAGCTATAGATTTTCCTTGGTTTCTTCTTGATGTGTAAATGTTCCCCATATATCATAGACATGAATCCATTATTGGTTTTAGATGTTAAAATTATCTTCTCCAAGTCAGTTAATGATGTCTGTGGTGGTGTTTGTTGAATAGAGTCAAATTCGTCATTTTTTTCTTAAATGTAGGACTTGGGTTCCTTGAATCTTAAGAAATCTTTATCATTAGTTCATGCATATATTAATATTTTTTCCTAGTATAATTTTTATATTTTAACATTTTGTTTTTGCCTTTCATATTTAGATCTTTTGTCCACATGAAATTCAACTCTGATTATGATATAATTTAGAAAACTTCTCCATATTGTCCCATTTAACTTATCTACCAGTTTATGCTCTCAATAACCACTTACCCTGCACCATAGCTAACATTTGGTTTTTAACATTTTTGGTCAGTTTACTAGATAAATGATGTTTCCTTGCAGTAAAACATTTTTCTTATGTTATTAAACATTTCTAATTCTTTTGAATACTTATTAATCATTCACATCTTTTACCCATCTTTGTTAAAATAGTATCTACTCAGTGTTACTTATCATGATTAACCACATACATTACTGATCCTTCTTAAACTACTTTGTTTTTATAGTGCTTATCACATTCTAATATTTTATTCAATTTGTTATGTTTACTGATTATTGTTTATTGTGCCAATTCCATTGTAATCTGTTTTGTACATTACAATAATGCCTAGCAAATATTGGTACTTGTGGGAGGTTGCCTGTCCCTCAAGCAGTTAAATATATTTGATCATTTTATGAGATTGAAAACAGTGATTAATACTTTGGTGTATTTTCTTCCATTTTCTTTTCAAAAGAGAATGCATTTTATTTGTAGTTGAAGTAAAAATTCTGTGCAGTTTAACTTTTTGCCTTTTTCACCTAACATCATGTCAGGACTCTCCCCACATTTTAATGACTGCGTACTACTCCATTAAAAGAATATATTGCATTTTCTCTGCCATTTGACTTAGGATATTTTTTCTGTGTACAAGGTCATGTAGGTTTATTGACAAATCAGTCTGCTATAAATGTGTATCTACTTGGTATAACACTGTGTTTCTTTTACCCTAGTGATGATAGTGGAAAGATGTATGAATGGGGCATGGATTATAAATTAAAATGCAAAGTATTAAAGTTGCTTTTGGAACACAGCAAAAGAAATAGTTTGGCATTGGCATTTTGGCATATGGCTTCACTAATGAGTGACATTTGAAATGACCACAGATACTTAGTAGATTTTTCAGAGTAAGGAAGAAAGAATGTTCAAGGTAGAATGCATGAATAAAGAATTAGAGTAGGGAAAATAGGGAATTCAGTACTGAATTACATATCTGTGCTTATAGCTATCCACTGATAAGTCTAGACTATTTCCTAGTAAATACGTTCACTGTATCCCTTTTTAGACCCACAAAACTGTTGATAAGAAAATCTAGTCAATTATGTTATTTGTATATTGTGTCTGTACATTTCCTTTTGTCTCCTTTCTCTGATGGCAGTTGTGAAAAATAAATTAGTTAAGTGACTAGTTAGGTATGAGTCTTTTTTTCTCTTGTATTTTGAGTTTAAATTCATTAGTCTTACAAGAATTTTTTTTGGGAAAAGGCAATAGATAGCCATAGAATGATAGGAACCACCCTGAAAATGTCTGCAAGGTCTTGTGTGGAAATGAATGGGCAGTTTTTTATAGAAATAATTGTTTTTAAGGTAGTGTGAAAACTGGAATGTAAAATAGAAGAAAATCACTCTGATTCTCTATCCTTGTCTGTATTTCCCTTAATATTGAGAAGATTCAAGAACTGAGGGTGAAAAATTCTGAAAACAAAGGACTAATATACATACGTACATACATAATACATTGTAATCTATAAGTGGCCATTTTATATGTATTTTAATGTCACCAGAATTTATGTTGGGGGTAGAAATCACCATCTCTGGAAAAAAAGGGGAGTGAGTTTTGTTTAGGTTGAATTATAATGGTTAGATAATATGTGAAGTCGTGGGCAGCACTAATTGCACTAAGAGAAGTCTCTCTTGAAATCACTTGATGCTCTGAAGATTTGTTGAGTTGATCAGAACAGCGCCTCATGTTACAGCTCTATCAGACCTAATGAATGAACATCACATGCTGCTTCCTTCCGTCTTGAGTGTTTCCACAGTTTTCCTCAGGACAGTATAGAGTATGGTTGTAGTTATACTGAACAAAATAAAAGCTTTCCACCTTTGATCACAAAAGTACAATTACCCAGTGGGGAAAGATACTACAGATTAAGTGTAACAAAAAGGATACTTGCATTGTCTTAATTTAGCCACGCCATCTAGCCTTTGAAGCTACTTAATAAAATAATTCTGAACTTCATCCAAGATAAATATTTAACAGCAGTCTTTTTTAAAGTTGGATATTATAATTTAGCCTTTCTAACATAACTGTGTCTGTGATTCAAATATGAGTATTTGCTCTCTTTTCCTCTTCTCACTCAAACTTGAGGAAAAAGCTGAATGTACAAATTCATTAAGCTAATAGAACACCAAATTATGTAAATGCACAAGATCTACACCAAGACACATAATAGTAAAATTGTCAGAAGTCAACAACCAAGAGAAAAATTATTAAAGGTTTGTAGGTAGCCTATAAAGTTTCTTCCATCAGGTTATCAGATATTTCAGCAGAAATTCTATAGACTAGGAGAGGGTAGAACATATTCAAAATATTGAAAGATAAAAACTACCAGGTAAGGATACTGTATCAGCAAAGTTATCCTTCAGATATAAAGGGGAGATAAAAATCTCAGATAAACAAAACCTGAAGGAATTCACTACCATTTATGTCACAAGAAATGTTGAAAGGAGGTCTTTTATCTAAAATGAAAGATGAAAATACACAAAACTGTGAGTGAGGTGATAGAGAAAATTTGAAAAGTGTAACTTTATCTCAGTATAGGGCATTAAGCACTTAATTATAGCATCAAAGTTCAAAAAAGAAGCATATATATGTGTGCGTATATATAAGCATATATATAACTGTGTATATATATACACATGTTAGTTTGGTAACAACTCACAGTGTAAAAAGGAAATGTTTTTGACAGAAAAAACATTAATGAGGAGAACAAAAAGGATGGAACATATACAGGCAAATTAATCATGGTTTAATCCAGCACTGACTTCCTCATTACAGAACTCAGACACAGGATGTGTTTCATTTAACTGTTTCTCCTTCCTGCAAGTTTCTCAGTGATATTGTGGCCAACTTCACCCTGATATCCTTTAAGCTGAAATCAGGCCACTGTACATATTCTTGTAATACACACACATGGAGATAATAGTATCTCTTCATTTCATGTATTTGTAGGATCCCCAGTGTTCTAAAACTACATAGTGTTATAGGTTGGAGGAAGAAAATATCCTTATCCTGTGACCTCTCTAGTTTGGAAACATGAAGATGTTACTTGAAATGCCTACCTTGTTACCTTCCACTTTATTACTATCAGCAAGTGAAATTTATTACTTGTATAAATAGACTATCTTTGTCTCAAATATCATTCCAAAAAAGATCTTGTGCTCAGAGTATTTCCCTCAGGGACTCAGAATTCATTCATTCCACAGATACTTTTGGTGTGCCTGTGGGATGCAAATCGTTCCATAAATATTTATGCAAGATCTGTGTTTGGGACACAAATGAATAATATCATCTCTGACCTCAAGAAATTTATTTTTGATAGGGGAGATGAGAAAATTAGAGTTATCTGTAATAAAAGGTAGCATAGTGTAAATTCTGCATTAATGTCCATTTAATATTTAAGGAGTAGAGCAGAGTGGGACTTAGTGTTACAAATGTATTTTAATGTTAGCTCAGTCCAACAAAGGCAATCTGAAAACAACATTTTTGTATTCCATGAGCATGGAGGTGAATTATTTCCAAAAATAACACTGTCACTTTGCCATTAAGAGACAAAGCAATTAGATGAAGAGTTTGAAATTCTTCTGTGTACTTTCCCATATAAGAAGTTATCTTGCTCTTCCCACTCAAATAATGAAAGCAAACAAACAAAGGAAAACACCTGCTTATTTCACCTCTAATTGTGTTTTCTTCCATCCTGAACCCCAAGGGCCAGATTTAGTCAACAGCTGTGCACCATGTGTGCCCAGAATCTGCAGGAATTTGTGCCATGGAACTGCAAAGCACACTCTCTTTCTTTTCATGGTCATGATTGGATTTCATTATTTTTTTCATTGTTGCATTTAAAGTATGCATGATGAGAAATGCACACATACACATGATTAAAATTATCCTGCAAAACAGTGAAACTACTACCCCATCTATCTCCTAATATTTGACAACTACAAAGGTATATGAGGAGTTGTCCAGCCTTTTCATAGGGAGGGGAAAGAGTCTAGCTGTTCTCACGGTCACTAATCTGCAGACTTTTACTGGGGAATCATATGCTGTTGAATCTTTATGACTATATTGGGGATAGGGAAACTTGATCTTTGCAAGCAGGACGCAGCTGAGGAAGATAGAAGTATGCAAGGGTAACAATATTAAGCTATATTTCTTGAGTATTTTGGTGTGTATTAGAGCTGGTTTTTAGGTGTTCCTCATAAAATATTTAAAAACACTATTAGCTTTGCTGATTTCAACTGTCTTGTTTCACATGGAGGTAGAGGGCTGACTACTTCATGTGCAGTGACAGAAACATAACCTTTCTGAGGATTCTGTGGTGACTTCATCCTTGCTTGTAGTTCTGTGCTGTGGCTGGAGGTTCCCAGAGTGTTTTGTGTTCCAGTAAAGTGCTTAGTCATCACACTTTTGCTAGATTATAAATATACTTACCTTCTTTTAAATGTGCTTTATTTAAAAACACTGTACATTCTTATTAAACAATGACCCCACACTGAATAAATCAAGATAGAAATAAATGGGAGCTCAAGATAACATCAGCGCAGTTTGTCAAAATCTTGATGATGTGCTGATAAAAAATAGCAGCAGCCAGTTATGATGACAAGTGACAAAAGTAAATGACTAAATTGGTTAACATTGTCATTGTTTAAAATCACCTCTATACATTCATACAGAGAATCCTATCTTTCTCCTGGGAATCCAGAAGACCCCACTACCCCACAGGGATGAATGTTTTGATCAAAAGGATGTTATGGTTTTGAAATTAGTAAGAAAATGCTTGATTTGTTCTACAGTAGCACCATATAAGGTTTTAGTCTTCTTAGTTTTGATTGTCGTTCTTTGTTGGATGTTTTGTAGTCCTTTTTGTTAGATTTTTAACATTGGTGCTTTTCCTTCTGGTCTTTAAGCAGAGACTCCCAAGCCAGAAGCAGGACAACCATTACTTTCTGTCCTGCCGGTCTTCTTCCTAGCCTGGCCAGGCACAGCCCATTAGCAACTTTTGGGACCTTGTAGTGAATGTTACGGATTATGTGCATAAATGGTCACGAATCTGGAGAAGGGAAACAATAGGCCACACATTCTGTAGAGATTTTCCTTGACATAAACTATATATAAAACTTTAATAGATGTGAGGTTTATTGGCCTTATTAATCAGACATTTCTAAACTTTCCAGTAAAGTAAATGGATTTGAATTTTGGTGGAACTATGGTCTACTCAATTAAGTGTGGTCAAGGGGTTTATAAGACAAGTAGGGGTATTTTGGTAGAGGTTTCCAATTGAATGACACGTGAACCAATACACTCTCATTTCTTCCCCATTCATAAAATTTGCCAAGTAGTGAAATTCTGGAACTATTCTTTAAACTACCCATGGTAACCTTCTATAGTGTCCATGTTTGTGATTTGAAAATGTTACATACTTAGTGAAATAGACTTAGTACCAGCATAGTCTGAGGCATTCCAGGGCCAGTGGTGCTACCTCCTGGGCGTGTGACATGTGGAGGTGTTGGCCTTGGGTGACCTCTTCACACAGACCAGCCCTCTCAGCACACACCTGGTGTCAATTTCCTTCCTGTGATAACTTTAGTGCAGCTTTAGATTTTTTTCCAAAAATGAACCCAGCAAATTGGGACTGATTTGGATTATATTTTACTATGATCATTTCCCTATCATGTTAATTATTTGAAATATCAGTGTATTTGTTAAAAAAAAGTTTTCATTTCTTATCTGTTTACATTTGTGCTTCCACCCTTTTCCAGGTGTCGAAATGTCACTACACTCTGAAGGTGAAGGGCAATTCCTACAATTTCTCTCTGGAATCTTTGCTGAAGGAGTATCTTTTGATAAGAGAGTTACCTAGAATTCTCCTATGTCTGATTTAGGGATCAGATTGTTGAGTAAGGTGCACTTACATAGTTGCGGGGAAATGAACATGTTCAGCTTCTCAGATGCCCTTGAAAAACAAATATTTATAAAAATCAAACCACATGGAACATTTCAACATTTCTTTTTGATTCATGAAGTTTTATAGCTATATAAAAATTAAAGTTCAGCCTCCACTATTCAAATGTTTGTTTTCCCTTTCCCCTGTGGGTTTTTTAATTTATTTTCTTATTGAGTGGGTGTTTTGGGTTGGGGAAAATAAAAATATACCCTTATAAAGATATTCTGAATAAAGAATATTGCCAGCATTGACTCTCTTATGCATTTAGAGGTTTTAACATTTGTGGTGTATTTAAGTGGTACATTGTTTAGCTAATGTATCGTAGCTCTCTCTGCAAGTAAAGAAGGCATCTTTAAGTTCTATACTGTTTTGTCAGACTGTTTGTAGCAGATGTTTATAGTATGTCTAGAAAAGGAGAAAAGTTCTACAGCAAGTTTATCCTTGTTTTAAATAGATATATTTTGAAAGTTTTCTTGAAAGTTGCTAGCTCCTGCTAAGGAATTTCAGTATTAAAAAAGATTTATTGCTTAAATAATTAGAAAACAAATACATTATTTCCCATGATTTAGCTAGTGACAATAAAACCGACTTACTTACCCAACTTGAGAAACAAAGCTGGGCAATCCTGTTCTTGTAACTTGTATCATCCTTCTCTGTTAAGTAGCCAAATTCCTGATTTTAATGTTTATCATTCTCATGTTTTTCTGTACAGTTTTACGCATTTGTATCTGATCCAAAAATATGGTATTTAACTTTGTATATTTTTTAGTTTTTATATGAATGACTCTTTTTCCCATTGAATATAGAATTTTATATTACAGAAGCTCATCCATTTTGATGACTGTAGCTATGCTTAATTCATTTCCTGATCTCAATAATTTGTGTTTCTATTTTTATTTATCTGGTGAGAGGGCTATCAGTATATGGAATTTTTCAAACAATTAGTTTCAATTTCTTTGGTGTTTTCCTTTTTTTGATTTTTTAACTATATTGATTCCACTCTTTATTATTTCTTCTCTTCTACTTTTGTTTTTATTTTTCTGGTTTTTAGTGTAAAGATTCAGAAATTGTGATTTGAGACCTAGTCTTTCTTATACAAACATATAATATTAAATTTCTTCTTTAACTTTTATGGCTTTTAATTTTTATTCAGGTAATATTGATTTACAACCCTGTTTATGATTTACAGGTATAGAATTATCACCTTCCGTGACCATACCACAACATCACCAAGATACCCACCAACCACTGTAGTCCATTGTGCCCCCTCCCCATTTTGCACTCCTCCTCTCTTCTCCTCTGGTAACCTCAGTTCTAGAGTCAGCTTTCTAGGGTTTTGTATTGGTTTGGCTTTGACCTTTTGTTTTGCTTCTCTGTATTTCACATATAAGCGAAACCATCTGGTATTTGTCTTTTTCCTCCTGGTTTATTTTGTTTAGCATAATTCCTTCCAGTTCCATCCATTTTGTTGAAAGTGCAAGAGTTTGTCTTTTTAAAAAGCTGAGTGGTATTCCATTGTATAAATATGCCACATCTTTCTAATCTACTTACCTGTCTTTGTGTACTATGTTGTAAACCATCTTGCAATGAACATAATTCACGTATCCCTTTGAATTAGTGTATTTGCAATCTTCAGGTATATAGTTAGGAGTGGAATTGCTGGGTCATGTGGTAGATTAGTTTTTATTGTTTTCAAAATACTCCATACTGTGTTCATTAGGGGCCTCACCAGTCCACATTTCCACCAATAGTGTAAGAGGTTTTCTTTTTCTCCACTTCCTCTCCAGTTCCTGTGGTTTATGGTCTTTTTGATTCTGGGCCATTTGCACAGGTGTAAGGTGGCATCTCATTGTGGTTTTGATTTGCATTTGCCTGACAATAAGTGAAGATGAGCATTTTTTCATGTGCCTGTTGGCCATCTGCATGTCTTCTTTGGCGAAATGCCTGTTTCGCTCTTCTGCCCATTTTCTGACTGAGTTCTTTGTTTTCCTTTTTTTTTTTTTGAGTTGTATGAGTTCTTTGTAGATGTTGGATGTCAGCTCCTTGTGAGATCTATGGTATGAAAATATTTTCTTCCATTTAATAGCATGTCTTTTTGTTTTCTTTCACTGTGCAGAAGCTTTTTAATTTGATATAGTCCCAATTGTTTGTATTCTCTTCTGATTTGCTTGTTGTTGGATATGACTCCACAGATATCTCACTGTGGCCTGTGTCATGGAGTATTTTGCCTATCCTTTCTTCTTTGCATTTTATGGTCTTCGGTCTTACTTTCAAGGCTTCTATTCATTTTGAGTTAATTTTTGTGTATGGTGTGAGATAGTGGTCTAGTTTTGTCTGGACAAAACAATGAAATCATACTAAGCATCTAACAATGAAATCATACTGTCCAGTTTTCCCAGCATCATATATTGAAGGGGTGTTCATTTCCCCAATGTATACTCTGGGCTCCTTGTCATAGATTAACTGAAAATATAGGTGTGAGGGTTTTTTGGGGGCTCTCAATTCTGGTTCCATAAGAATTTCAGTTATGTTTGTTCTATATGTTTGTTCTATATTTTTGAGTAATACCATTGAAATTGGAATTCCATTGAACCTACATGCTGCTTTGGTAATATGATAAGATGGCCATTTTCACAATGTTAATTCTTCTCATCCATGACCAGGAAATATCTTCCCTTTCTTTGTGTCTTCCTCTGCTTCTTTTAACAACATCTTAAATTTTTCTTTGGGTAGATTGTTCACCTCCTTTGTTAAGGATTTTCCCATGTTTTTACTCTTTTCTGTGCAATTGTAAATGGGTTATTTTCTTGATTTCTTCTTCTTGTAACTCATTGTTTACATATAGGAAGGCAGATGGTTTTTGTATATCGATTTTGTAACCTGCCACTTTGCTGAACTTACTTATTTCAGTTAGTTTTTTAGTAGAATCTTTAGGGCTTTCTATGTGTATTATCATGTCATCTATAAGTATGTTTTTACGTATTATTTCCCAATTTGAAGTTGTCAGAGAAATTCATCTACACTTTTCTTTTATTGTAGTCTCTGAATTTCTGAGATGTATGTTGTAACTCCTCTTTCATTTCTAATCCTATTTATTTGAATTTTCTCTCCTTTTTTTTCTTTATGAGCTTCACTAGCGGTTGGTCTCTTTTGTTTACTTTTTCTAAGAATCAGCTTTTGAAATAATTCATATTTTGGATTGTCTTTTTGATTTCTATTTCTGCTCTAATTTTTATTATTCCCTTCCTTCTACTGACTTTCAGTTTTATTTGTTCTTATTTTTGTAGTTCTTTAGCATGAGAGATAAAATTATTTATTTGAGTTCTTTCTTGTTTATTTATGTTACTATGCTTTTGCTGTGTCCCATAGGTTCTGTTAGGCTGTGTCATTTTCATTTGTTTCTATGTACTTTTTAATTTCTTCTTTAATTTCCTCATTAACCCAGTAGTCATTTAGTAATGTGTTGCTTAGTTTCAACATATTAGAGCTTTTTCCTGCTTTCTTTTTGTGGTAATTCCTTGTTTGATGTCATTGTGGTCAGAGAAGATGCTTAGTATGATTTCAATCTTCATGAATTTATTGATAAATTGAAAAATCCTGAAACATAAGAAATAGGCAATAAAATTCATAGGTTAAAAATGAAGTTACATGGGATATTTCAAACTATTTTCTCTTAAAAATTGAAACAAAAGTACAACATATCAGAATTTGTGGTATGCAGTGAAATCAATTTATAACAAATATATGCTGTAAATTATGGTTATGGTTTCAAATCAATAATTAAAGCTCTATTTTAAAAAAGAAAATAGCAAGTACAATTCAAAGTATATGTTAGAAAATAATTACTGTAAACACAAAGTAAATGAAATGGGAATCAGAAAAATAATAGTGAAAATCAATAAAAACAAAAGCTTTCCTTTGGAAAAATTAAAAAAAAAAAGACTAAGGAAAAAATAGAGCAGATTCTCCTTCCTATTTCAGTTATGAGAAAAGGAATGATCTGGTGAGGTGTGATCCCATTCCCCTACATTGTAAAGTGATTAAATCACTTAGGAAAAATAGTTCTAATCCATAATCTTTCTAAGGTGGTGGAAGATATTACCAATGTCTAGTACTTTTGCAGCTTCCTTTTTCATTCTGTGATTTCTTGTGCATTTTAGTAAGCAGATGAATAATAAATGAATTAAGTGCCATTATCTGACTTAACATGTAACTTTTTGGTAATAGGTTAGAGTTAAACTGTTATAATTTTTCCTTTTCTATGATGTTTCATTTAAAACAGAACTATCCATAGTTGTTATTTTTGAATCTCTATCTTGTTATGTGGAACTAAACTTAGTTGGAGTAGACTGGCTTTCCACTGGATTCTAATACTATAACATATGATTTGCTTTTCTCTAATTTAAAATACGTGATTCAGGCCCATAAATATCTATGCCTTCCAAGTTATGTGATAAAATGAAACTAAGTTCCAGTAAATATCATACTGTAAGCTACAATATATGAACAGAGTCTCAATTATTTAGAAGTGGGAGTCACTAATGTGTGTATGACAATTTCTCATTAACACTAACAACTTCAGAGCTGTTTTCACATCAGATTAAAATAGTAATTTAACTGCTTAGTAAATGATTAAATGCAAAGAGTGTTATGTAATCTGTTCACTAGGAGCTGGTAAATGTTGCCAAGTACTAATGATTCATTTCCTTAATAACATGAGGGAGTAGGAGCCCATAAATTTTAGTTAAGGAGGTTCTGTCAGTACTGGACTCAGCACTGATGCAGAGGCAGCGACAACAGAGGCAAGTCTCAGGTCTAGACTGGGATCCCAGTAGGTAGTAACCATCCGCTGTGTTGCCTCTCTCCCTACCACTTCTAACATGTCGCCACTTCCACTGTTGGATTACTAGCATGATAAATAAATAATAACCTATGTACATCATGTTTGTCTTTATTATTGTCAGGGGTTAAACTGGACTATATCTTTATGTTGCTCTCTGTTGTATCTAATATGGCATTTTTCTCAACAAAACAATATTCTGTAGGGTGGAACTAGAAAAAAATAATGTTTCCTTTGTTGCAGGAGTTTTGAGCAGAAGATGCTGCACTTTTATGTTATGGTTAGTTTTTAAAATTCCTGTTACTTAAATGATGAATTTATTAAAATTATATACTGCCACAAAATTCCTATTATTTAGTTCAGTTTTTCAATGAATAAAAATTCAGTGTTTTGCTACAACAAAGGAGAAACCTAGGACCAAAATTCCTAACCAATAGCATCTTATAATTAATTCATAGAGATAGAAACTTGTTTTATTATTAAATGTATCTTAAGCCAGGATACGCAGGGTTTTCTCAAATAGTATCAGAATGAGAAATGGGCTTGATTTTCTTTTTGAGTTCATTGACTACATCTTTTCTTTAATATTTGGAAGCTCAGTGAACCCATGTCAGGTAATTTGTTTTCAGGAATTAATAGGGATGGTGGAGATAATCCAAAATCAAGATATAGAAGAACCAGTTTCGCGTAGCTCTTTTTAGCAAAATAACAATAAAACCCAACAACAAAAATGAAATGACAGTGACTACAGCCTGCAGGAGGGGCTGCAGGGGATGAATAAGAAAAATACAGTGATTTGAATTCTTTTAAGTGTAACAGATAAGGCATCTCAATTTTCTGATGAGAACCCAAACCTCATGTTATTTTATTGGTATCTTATTGCTCCCAAAGAGTGTCAATTGCTGCAGCAATGCTGTGACGACACTCACTATTTTTCTTTTGTGTCCAGTAGGCATTTGATTCTCCCTTTAATGGATACTCATTGGATACCTATTATGAATTAGAGACTGAAGATATAATAGTATGTGGACACACAAAAATCCCTGCCCTGGTGGAGCTTATGTTACTGTAAGGGGAGATAGAAAATGAAAAATTTAAGAAAATATATACTATACTGGAATAATATATGCTCTGGGGGAAATAGAGCAGTGAAGGGGAATAGGAAGTAGATGTATGGGCTTATTGAGACGGTGATATTTGAGCAGACACCTGACAGTGGTCTGTGAATTAGTCAAGTTCCGCATCTACAGGAGGAGCGGTCTTCCATGTAGTGGGACCAGCCAGTATAAAGGCTTTATGTGGGCTTTTGAGTGACCTCTTGTATTTGAAGAACAGCAAGGAGGCCAGTATTCCTGAATCAATGTGAGGGAGCAGAGAGGAGGAGATGTCAAAGATCTTGGGGGGCCAGATCATAAAGTCCTTATAAACCATTGTAAGTTGGAGTGAAATGGGAAGTCATTGAAAGGCTTTGAGAGAGGACAGGTATGATCTGAGGTATTTATAAAGGGTTATTGTAGCTTCCATAACAAGAGTAAAATGTAAGGGAGCTAGAGAGGAAGCACGAAGACCAGTAACCCACTAAATAAAGCTGAGTTAGTGGGTTGTTCACTTGTTTCCTGGCACGTGCTATACCAGGGAGAAGATTGGTAGTGAATATCCATTAAACCTCTGGGATTGGAAGGGTTGACTTCCTCCAGGGAAATGTGACTTCCTTTTCAAGGTAAGGAAGCATTCTGGGGGATGCAGAGCTGTCCTTGCTCCCATGAGTGGTGACTTGGTGACAGGAAAACAAACTTGTGGGCTCTGGCTCTCCTGGATATTTCAAATCTATTTCTGGGATGCAGGTTTTGCGAGGCATGTGTGCTGCTTCTTTCTTTTTTTCCAACGTAAAAGTTCCTAATTGGGTTGAGTTCAGATTCTGTGTCACGGTTCTGTTTTACCGGGAGAAGCAAACAGAGAATGAAGCTATATATTCCTAGGTGTAGGACAAATGGAGTAATCAGGCAGGATTGTCCCTCCACTGGACAGAAACTTTAAGCAGTTCAGGCAAACACCAGACAAAAGCCCAGTGTCTGCACACAGATCCTGCTACCTTGTGAAATCTTAGGAAATGCGTTCACATTTATTCTCGGTGGTGATACTCTTTTCACAGAGCGTTCTACACCGTGATAACTGTATCATTAGCCTGATAGTCTCAAGTTAATTCTCCTCTGCTTTTCGCACAGTTTGCTCTGTGGCATTGGTTTAGAGCAGGAGGCTGAATAACTTAAAGAGATTGGACTAAGAAATTGCAAGTTCGGTGGGGAAGAATAATAGACTGCACCTGACAAAGTATAGTCGAGTGCAAAGAGAGCAAGTGTCTTTGTATAAATGGGTGTTTGCCTCTGTCGAGTAGGAAGTGAGTGACTCCCATGTGTCCTGTGCTCAGCTAGCCATGAGGGGATTCACCATGGATCCTGTCCCAGAGATGCCAGGCTCTCTTAGGAGAGGGGATCACACGGACACATGGCAAATTAGTTAATGGTATCAGGAACAAGTTGAAAGATTCAGAGTTTGAAAGACAGCAATTGAGAGGATGAGAAGAATGCTGGGACAGAAGGCAAGGAGGCTGCTTCCGCACTGCCATCTGTTACTTGGGACGTGATAGTGACTTTTCTTTTTATAAATAAATTGTGTTGATGTAATGTCTGATATAATAAAGTGAAAAAACAAAAACCACGTAACTTTCAGTTATGTAACAGTTAAGATATTTCTACTTACCTTTTAAAGAAGGTCTTAAAAGTTAGTTCACAGATGGTGTTGAGGACCAGGACTTGTCCACAGAGTGCGTCACGGCTTCCAAAGCACCTCGCACAAACCTTGTCCTGTAATTCCCATCGTGGTCGTGGTCCTGTGGTGCTAGGTGTATCCTCCTGCTGTCCACCTTTGGAAACAAACGTGCAGAAGTTAAGTGATTCACATAAGGTCACAGGACTCCCATGTAGCAGAATTGGGACTGTCCTCCAGGGCTGCCTCTGATCCGCCACGGTGGCCTTTGGGATTTCATGGCTCTCTTTCAGGCAGAAAGGGACTCCGCCTCTAGTGCAGGACGTAGCCGGTGCCTGTTGGCCTGACAGCAGCAGTGTGGACTTTGCTGGAAGGAGGGATGCTGTGGGGGATTGTGTAAGGGAATTGTTACTCAGTGGAGCGGAGAGGAAGTTGGCTGGTCAAAGGGGCATCATCGCTGTTTTCATATAGCTGCTTTTATTAATGTAAATGAACTACTAATTAATAATTTGAATATGCACTGTATCAGCATTATGTCTGGCACTTAGTGTTTATTATCTTATGTATGCTGCATAATGCACTTATATCTTCATTTTATAATTGAGGAGACTGGAGCTTAGAAGTAGGTTATAGGTCTGAGATCGTGGCTGGGGTGTATCTGAACTCAGACCTCTTTTCTCCTTGATGCTAAGTCTGGGGAGAAAAAAATGAGTTGAATGTACATATCCTTTTGTCGCGTCCTTCCCGGGAAACGTAACTGCTCTGTTTTTATTAATTGTCTGGGACACAGGATGATGTGAAGACACTTTCCTTGGTTGTCATCATTTTATTCCCCAGGCACAGAGTTCCTGTGCGGTCAGTTTCTCTGTATCTTCTTCCTTTGTTTTTCTCCCCTCTCTAGGATGGCGGCCGGCTCTGCTCCAGGGAGCATCACCACTGATTGCTTTTAGGTTTAGTTCTTTTCATCTTGTCCCCACCACCATCCCTTTTACCCCTTGTTTCCTTCCCATTCCTTGCCCCCCTTAACCTCAGGTGATGAATTTGAATGGAATCATTCAAGTGAGTCAAATGAGCATACTGCACTTGCTCCATAAACACTGATGCGCCTTTTGACAGCTAGCCCTAGTAAGATACTTTGTGTTTTCAGGCACTTAGCCATTTGCTTCTACTGGAAGCTGTCATAGAAAGATTCAGTCACGTAGGTAACAAGAACAACGACTCTTTTCTTAACTGTAGTTGTCTCCTGTTCTGTATATCCCCCTTGGTGCAGTACAGGTGGTATGACAAAAATAATTATTATATCACATAAAGTATAACATCTATGTCACCCTTGCCATACGTCAATCTTGAAATTTTGGGCCGATCAGTCTGCATTGTATTAAAGAGGAATCAAAAGTTCAAGAACAAGTGACTAATTTCAACTGAAGAGACTGATTTCAAAGAAATGATGTTATAAATTTACCAAGAAGTGAAGCATCATATTACCTGTCAACTTACCTTAACTGATTAAAATATGCCCAGGGCATGACTTTTCAATGTAAGGGTCAAATATCACAGGAAGAGTTTGCAGGGCGTTCATGAGAATCTGACCAGAGATTAGAAATCACTTTTTACAAATAGACAAGCACTATGCTGCGGGCCAGGGGGTGCCAGCCACTCTCTGTGTACCCCGGAGAGAGATCTGTGTGGGGAGCAAAAGGGCCAGGTTAATTTTGCTCTGCCCGCAGGGAGAAGCTTCGTGAGCAAACGCCACCTCTGGTTTTCTTTGTCTTGGGTTTACTGTGAGCGTAAGTGAAAGGACAGTTGGAAAGAAGGTACAGAATATTAATCGGGAACACTGATTAAGAAGACTCAGGAAAATGTAAAGCAGTTTGGAGCATAGTTGAACTGGGGAGGTGTAAGATCTGCTGCAACGTTCCTATCATGCCTTTAAAATCAAAATCTGTGCATGTGAGTTCAGTTTTCTCCTAAATGGAGTCGCATGAGTCGTGAATGAAGGAGGTAAAAGGGGGCCGGAGGTGAGGGGGATTGGCCACTGACAGTGAAAGCCCTGGCTTGTGTAGTAACAGGCACCCATCTTGAACGAGAGGTGAAGGGTGGGGCCGCAGGAGCTGGTCCGTGAACAGAGAAGCAAATGAGATGGTGTAGAGACGGAACCTTGGTCACCCAGGAAATATCCAGATACCTTCCGCCCTCCCCTTTGTCTCGCCCTCTCTTTCTCACGTCCCTCCTTGGCTGGTCTGCTTATGCATGGGGTGCACACCTGTGGACCCTTTGCCCCCTCCCAGAGCCCTGCAGAGACAGCAGTATGCCAGGCCCCCTTCCCACACATGACGTCAGCATCGAAGCCCCGTGTAGAATATGTCTGCTCTGCGATGCCGTTTGGCAGATGAAGAGAACTTGGGAGGGCTGCCGTGACGTGCCCAAGGCCACTTAGTGACAGGCCAGACTGGAGATGGTAGCCAGATGTCCTACCCTCCTGCTTTGTAAAGCAACACTGTCGTGGGGCATGTGGCCATCGTAGAGTAGATGTTTGTAGGGATTGGTTCTGTCCTCAGAAACCCAGGCTCACACTTGAGGTTTTAGACACTTCCGGTCAGGTAGAAAATGGAGTTATTTACCTCTTTCTTCTAATATTTGGAGAGAGATCTTGTTGCCTTACCCAGGAGGTTAATTTCCATCATAATAATGCTGCTTACAATAGGACTAAAAGCTGGCTTAAGCTGAAAATACACACACACATACATATGTACATACATACATACATACATACATACATATGTACATACATACATACATACCAGAAGGGGGAAACAGCTAACATTCCATAGAAGCTGTTGAGAGAATACATTAAAGTTAATGAATATTAAACTACTAAACTATAAGATTTAGAAATTTTAAATATTTGTCTGGAAATATAAGGTGATATCTGTTCATATTCTGATCAATCTCCTGGACGACAGCGTGATAGGCTGTTTTATTTGGGGGGACACGGTGGTGCCTATATGGTCTGAATTTAAGTAAAATGAAGGTGCTCAAGGGCAACACAGGATGAAATACGGGCTTCTGTACCTCTGCCATATGCTGCACCCTGTTCTAAAAGTCGTCAAATCTGGACTATTCTAAACTCACTCTGAGGCTTGACAGACTCATGTCACCCTTAGGTGTTTTCTTCTAGCAGATTGCAGAGGAGAAGGCAATGCTGAAATCAAAAGAATGACTCTTTAATGGCGCGGTACCTGCCTCCATGCAAAGGCGCGTCAAATGCCCTCTCCCCTTCTTTGGAACAGCTTTGAAATGAATTGTCACTCCCTTGTAGATGCAGCCAAGATCACTTTTTAAAATCCTGCAGAAGGGGCCTCCCTGGTGGTGCAAGGGGTTGTCTCAGCACTATCACGCTATCTACAGGCACTGCAGCACGAGTTCGATCCCTGGCCAGGGAGCTTCCCACATGGCGCAGCTCCCTGTCTCATCTGCTCTCCTGTCTCATCTGCTCTCCTGTCTCATCTGCTGCTCCCCTAAGCAGTGTACTTCTGTAGATCCGCCTATTCTTCTCCCCACGCTGTCCCTGGTGAAACCTCTCACCCCCCATACCTCTGGTCTATACCCCAGCTCTTGTATGCATACATAAATCCTGCAGAAGAGCACAGTGTAGCGGAAAAGGACGTACCTGGGAATCATGAGTTGTCCTTACTCCAATTGTATCGGTAGCTGCTGTATGGCTGTCGGGAGTCCTAGTCTTCCCTCTAAATTCAAGTTTCTCCAAGTGCAAAATGAATTTCTGCCCAGGACTGCCAATGTAGATTAGTTCGGAGGTTCATGTCTAGCTTTGGTATAGAAACACAGAAAGTTACTGAAATAGATTTCAATCATAAAAAACTGTGCTTGAGGAAAATAAACATGCATTGACCAATATTAAAATTTTTCCATCTTTGTCTCTGATTTTAATAAAATATTTGCATGAGGTTGAGGTTACTGGGTACCACAATTAATCCCCTTATCTATCTCTTTTTCATGCAGTAGTTACTGTTCTGAATGTTATTTTTAATGCGATCACTCATGGCTGCATGGTTTTCAATGTATGTAGTATCCATAAATGATTCATTAGATTGTTTTTAATGTTTAAAACTTTATGTAAATATTATACTATTGACATGCCGTTCTGCAACTTGCTTTTTATTCCCTATTGTATTCTTACATTGATTTTGATATTTTATTATTGTAGAACTAGTTCTTTTAACTATTATATTACTCCATTGATATTTTAGTATTATAGGCCTAGTTCATTTATTTTAACTATTGTATTACTCTATTGCATAAATACATCACAATTTATATAACCATTCCCTTTTAATTTGCATTGTTTTACATTTTTCACTACTCCCAAAATAATATTGCAATAGAAGTTTTCTGTAAATGGTGTCGTAGTTCAATTTGCATATGAAAGTGAGCATTTCTCTAATTGTATAAACCTAGAAGTAGAAATTGAATCATAGGTCATTATGTCATCAACCATACTGGATGTTGCCTGTCACTGAAAATAATTGCTGAAACTTTGATGAACACTATATGAAATTTCTAGTTACTTCACTTTATTGCCAATGTTTAATAGTGGTTGACTTTAGAAGTTTTGCCAATCTGAGGTATTTGAAATGGCTTCTCATCATAATTTATTTTTCCCAGGACGATGGGGATGACCAGCATATTTTTATATTTTTGTTAGTGTTTGGATTTCCTGTTTTGAAGCAAATCTATTTGTATTTTCTACGATTTTTTTCTCTAAGGTTGTTTTGCATTTTGAAATCCAGTCACACCTTGGAGATACTGTGGGTTTGCTTCTGGACCACTGCAATACAGCATTATCAATATTTCAAGTGACATGATTTTTTGGTTTTCCACTGCATGTAAAAGTTATGTTTACACTATATTAGTATAGTCTACTGAGTGTACAATGACACTATTTCTGAAAAGTATATATACCTATAGTTAAGAACTGGAAACAACTAAATGCCCTGATGACTAGATGAAGAAGATGTGGTTTATATACACAATGGAATACTATTCAACTATAAAAAAGATGGAGTCCTGCCATGTGCAACTCCACAGGTGAACCTAGAAGGGATCACGCTTAGTGAAATAAGCCAAATACTGTATGACTTCACTTATATATATAGAGAAATTCAATATAATTGAACTAAATATAGCAAAATAAACTCTTAAACTCTAAAACTAGTGGGTACTAGAAGGGAATGGGAATAAGGAAAAGGAGATAATGGTGTGGTGAAGAGAATTAGACTTTTAGTAGTGAACCTAGTGTTATATAGACACATGTTGTTTCTCAATGATGCTCACATGAAACTTATAATGCAATGTTAATTCAATTTAAAAAATAAACATATTTTGGTATCACTGAACAGAGGAATGTATACGGTCCTGGGTATTAGAATATGTCATTGTTATGCCTATTTGATACATCCTGAAAATAAAAAATGTTTAAAACAAATGCTTTATGTTAAACATTAGAAATAAATACAACTTCTTCATTGCTAACAATCTAAGTATCATCTGCATCTTCAAGTTGTAATCTTGCCTAAGTTTTGATGGCTACTGTCTGATCAGGTGGTAGTGACTGAAGGTTGGGGTCATCAAGGCAATTTCTAAATAGAAGATCACAATAGAATTTGCCACATTGATCGACTCTTCCCTTTACAGAAGATCTCTGTAGCACGTGATGCTCTTTGATAACATTTTACCCGCAGTAGAACTCCTTTCAAAATTGGAGTCAAGTCCTACCGCTGCTTCATGAACTAAGTTTATGTAATGTTCTAAATCCTTCATTGTCATTTCAAGAATGTTCATTGCATCTTCACCAGGAGTAGATATCAGCTTGGCAAACACTTTCTTTGCTCATTTGTAGGAAGCAACTCCGTGTTTGTCAACGTTTTACTGTGAGATTGCAGCAACTCAGTAGCTTTTAAGCTTCCACTTTTAATTCTATTTAGATATTTACATTTACTATTTCTATCACATTCTACAGTTACTTCTGCTATTAAAGCATTGAGCCCTTCAATTCATATATAAGGACTGGAATCAACTTATTCCAAACTCCTATTAGTTTTGATATTTTGATCTCTCCCTATGAATCACAAATATTATTAATAAGTCTAAAATGTTGAATCTTTTCTAGGTTTTCAGTTGACTTTGCCTGGATCTATCAGAGAAATCACTGTCCATGGCAGCTAGAGACTTACAAAATGTATTTTTTAAATAATAAAACTTGAAAGTCAAAATGACTCCTTGATCCATGAAGTGCAGAAAAGATGCTGTGTTTGCAGGCATGAAAACAACATACATCTCCATCAGAGCTCTTGGGTGAGCAGTAGTATTTTGAAAGGAATCTTTTTCTCTGAATATCAGGTCTCAACAGTGACTTAAAGTATTCAGTAAACTTTGTTATAAGCATATGTGCTGTCATCCATTTGTTGTTATCCCATTTATAACGCACAGGAAGATTAGATTTACCATAATTTATAAAGTACCTAGGATTTTCAGAAAGGTTAATGGCACTGACTACAACCTAAAGTCACCAGAAGCATTAGTCCCCTTACAAGGGCATCAACCTGTCTGTTGAAGTCAGGCTCTGACTTCTCTTACCCAGCTATGAAGCCGTGGGTGCCATCTTCTTCCAATACAGTATAAGGCTGTTATGTCTGCTTTGAAAATCTACCAGAGTATCCACCTTCATAAATTATTGTAGGAAGATCTTCTAGATAACTTGCAGCAACTTCTACATCAGCACTTGCTGCTGTTCCTGGCACTTCTGTTGTGGGTGTCTGCTGCTTTCCTTTAATCTCATGAACCAACCTCAGCTAGTTTAAACTTTTCTTCTGCAGCTTTCTCACCTTTTTCATTCCTCATAGATTTGAAGAGAATTAGCTCCTTGCTCTGGATTAGGCTTTGCCTTAAGGGAATGTAGTGACTGGTTTGGTCTTTTATCCAAACCACTGAAGCTTTCTCCATATCAGTGATAAGGACATTTCTCTTTATCATTCATGTGTTCAGTGGCTTAGCGCTTTTAATTTCCTTCAAGAATGTTTCCTTTGCATTCACAATTGGCTAATAGTTTGATGGAAGAGGACAAGCTTTCATTCTATTTCAGCTTTCCACATACCTTCCTCACTAAGCTTTATCATTTCTAGCTTCTTTTAGGTGAGGTAATACTCTGTGTATCATTTAGGGGAACAGGTTCAGATCTCCTTAGATGTATGTGTGAGATATCAATGCGTATAACTCTTCCTTTCACTTGAATATTTAGAGGCCATTGTAGGATGGCTAGTAGGCCCAATGTCAATATTGTGTCTCAGAGAGTAGAGAGGCCCAAAGAGAGGGAAGGAGACAGCGGAAGGGCTGGTGGGTGAGCATTCAGAGCACATAACAGCATTTACCCATTAAGTTGGCCGCTTATGGGCATGGATTGTGCCACCCCCCAAAAATAATGACAATAGCAATGTCAAAGGTCACTGATCCAGGTCACCATAACAGATATAATGAAAATGTTTGAAATACTGAGAGAATTACCAATGTGACACAGAAACAAGAAGTGAGCATGTGCTGGTGGTAAATGGCACCAATGGGCTTATTCGAGTCAAGGTTGCCACAAGCCTTCCATCTGTAAAAAGAAAAATGCAGTATCTGTGAAGCGCAATAAAGGGAAATGTAATAAAATGAGGTAAGTCTGTGCTGCTTTGTAGGGGCTCTCCACTGATGTATTGTCGATATATATTTTATATGTGTGTCAAAATCTTTATCTAGTCTGTATTTCCTTTTATTTTCTGTGAAGCTTTTGGTCTTTAAGCAAATGAAATAAAACTTGATTGATTTAATCGTGATGAATTATAGTTTCCAAACATAGCTGCAGTGGTATTTCCAGGCCAACACGTTCTTCTAGAGTTCCGGTGTTCCCTCTTCAAGGGGAAGAATCTGTGTCTCTGGTTGGGGGTGGGGGGTAGGCGGGGGAGCAAGAAGCGGGCTTGTGATTGCCTTGACCATAGAGTTTGGCAGAGATACTGTCACGTGACTTCAAAAACCAAGTCATAAAAAAGCTATTCATTTTTCCCAGGTGAACTTGGAATAGCTTTTCTTGGAATTCAGCCTTCAAGTAGGGAAGAAGACAACCTGTGGAGGGTGAAGAGCAAGGTAACATGCAGGGGCTGCTGACCCACAGCCCTGGCTCCGCCCCCAGTAGACCGGCAGCTCCAACTTTCAGGCCACGTGAGTTAACCATCTTGAAAATGGGTCCGTTATTTTTCTTCAGCTTTATTGAGGTAAAATTGACAAAAATCTTAAGTATTTGAGTATGCAATGTGATCTTTGATATAGGTATACATTATTAAATGATTTCTACAATGAAACTAGTTAACATCTCCATAACCCACAATGAGGTGTCTGATAGCCAAGATGGGGGCAGGGGACCAAGTGTCTGTATATGGATGAATGGGTAAAGAAAGTGGGAGAACGTATAATACACACACAGAGGAATATTATCCTGTCTTAAAAAGTTAAAAAGGAAGAAGGAGCTGTCATTTGCAACAACATGAATTGACCTGGGGGACACTATGTTGAATGAAACAAGCCAGACACGGAATGACAGGGACTGCATGATCTCATTTATATGTGGATTCTCAAAAAGTCAAACTCATAAAAGTAGAGATAAATGGTAGTTTCTTCGAGCTGAGGCGTGGGGAAATGATCAAAGGATCAAAGAATAAAATATTCAGTCATGAAGGATGAATAAGTTCTGGAGGTCTAATGCACAGCCTGGTGGCTATGGGTAATAGCGCCACACAAGACACTTGAAATTTACTGGGAGAGTTGATATCAGTGTTCTCATCACACACAACATACTGAGAGTCTTGTACCCTACGTAGGTCAAGCAGCATCAGTTGGATAGAATAGAAAAAGGGCTTCCCTAATAAAGTCCTGCACAAATTGCACATTTGAAGCATAATGAACCATTAAGTTTTGGGGGTGGTTTGTTAAGCGGTATTAAATAGTAACTGATAGAATTAGATATATCAGTCTTGTCCTTTACTGTTTGTTTGTATGTGTTCATGTATGTTCTTAAGAAATTCTTATTTCCAAGGTAATAAAAAGATAAATCTATCTTTTCACCTAAAAGTTTTAAAGTTACACTGTTGTATTTCCGAGTTTTGTGATATATACATATATATATATATATATATAAAATTTGTGATGTGTATTTGCACACACATGTGTGTGAATCAAATGGGCCTCATTTTTTCTCCCTCTTATAACCAGTTTCCAACACAATTTATTGGCAAATCTATCAATAGATCTTCATGCTACCTCTGTCCTATATGCATTTCTATAGATGTGTGGGTCTATTTCTAAGTTCTTTACACTTTTCTTTGGCTTGTGTGCTTATTACTATGCCAGCATCACACTCTCATTTGCTGCAGCTCTTCAGTCTGTCTTCACATCTGTCAGAACATATTTCCCTATTTGGTGTTTTGATTCACAATTGTCATGACAATTTTTGACCTTTTGTTCTTCAATATAAATTTTAATATGAGCTGTCAAGGTCCATAAAATAGTTTTTTGATATTATTTATATGTGGAGAGGAGTGCATGTGACTATACCTCATATACTTTTTATTATAAAGAGCGTAAGGATGGCCATACGGGTCTATGGGATAGAATATGGGGTCCAGGCATATCTGCACACACATATCAAAGTGATGTGTTATGACTGTTGCTGTATAAAGGAGTCCATTTGCCTCTCCTCTTAGGTATGATTTGTATGCAATTACTTATATCCATTTTAAGGGTGAATTGTGTTGGGTTTTCACAAATATAGACATGCCTGTGGGTCTGCTAGCCTTAAACAGCTGCTTAAGCTGCCATTTTGGTGATGCAGTTCAGCCTTTCCAGTACAAAGTCCATTTGGCTCAGGCATTTACCTAAACTTAAAGAATGCAGACTACTGCAAAGGTTCCTCTCAAGTTAAACAAGAGCAGGATGCTTAATCCCCTGGGACAATGATTATAAATCAGAAGGCATGACCAGGAATACCTGGGGAGCTGTCCACTGATATGTAACTTTGCTCCCAGAGACTGATCAGCGGAATGCCTTGTTAATAAGATCGGAAGCATGAGTAGGGGTCAAAAGCTTGATTTCAATCTTCAAACAGTCACTAATCCGGATCTGTAGACTCATCTCCCCAAAAAACCTAGATAATCTAAGCATACATTTGCTTCCGTCTAACTTCTTTCTCTTTGTTCTCCTCCCCGAGTAATTGACTCTGTAAATTCATTCAATCAATAAAAGGGCCAGGTTTTGCCTTCTAGGTAGCATGCTGCCCTAACAGCCTGCTCCATGACTCCTCTTTCTTTGACAGTGTGGTGTTGCCTAACACAACACTGATATGCCCATAGGACCTTACCCTTACCCAGAAAGTTCTCTCATGCCTCTTTTTAAATCATTCCCACTCCAAGGAATCTATCACCACTAAGTAACTTTCTCTGCTCCCATCTTCATGTAAAGAAAATAATTCAATATGTATTTTTATTTTTAGTCTGGTTTCTTTTACTCGCTACAGCTACTGTGGATTCATTCATGCAATGGCAAATAACAATAGATTTTCTGTTAATTACTGAGAATATCTGCTCGTGTACATATGGGATACTTTACCCATTCTTCTGCTGATCGGGGCGGGAGAGGGCATCCCCATTGCCACCTGAGCATTTGGGAGAGGTGATGTGGGCATCAGATCAGGAATGTCAGTGACCTCCAGAGGCTGAAAGAGGCCAGACACAGACCCAGCCCTCAGGTCTCCGGACGGAGGGTGACCCTGCTGACACTTCATTTTAGGTAATGGAATGGACTTCGCAACTCTGAACCCCAGAACTGGGAGTGTAAATTTCTGTTATTTTAAACCTCGAGCTTGTGGTTGCTTGGTGCCGAGGGGAACGCATTCAGTAGGTGTTTCATAAACACCGAAGGAATCAACAGGGGAGCGCCATGCAGATGTGGTGTTCAGTGGACTGCCACGTACGCTGAGGTCTGGATGGTCTGGCTCACGTGTTCCGTCCATGCTGACGGGAAGGGAGGCTCAGCTCTGTCACCAGCCTTCGCCTTCTCGCCAGCAGTACAGTGGGCCCCTCCCCCCACAGCACATCAGAGCCATCAAACTGGGGTGCTGCAGGGCTGACACGTTGAAATTTTTTACAAAGTCCTCAGGTGACTCTGATGTGGCCCTTGGGTTGAAAATTGCCCGGACCAGATTCCCTTAGATACTAGCTCCTCATGATGACCCCAGAGGGTTTAATTGTGCGAATGGTTCAGAGCTTGTAAAATACAGCTGACTCTTGAACAGTGTGAGTGCAGGGGTGTTGGGGATGGTCCCCCATCCCCTGGATGCCCAAACTCCTGAATACCCCATCCCTTAAAGTCGACCCTCCACCCTTCTCTGTGGTTCCCTCCTGCCCAGACTCAAGCTGTCTGTGCCAGAGAAACCTACAACTTCCTCACTTCCCCAGTGTAGAATTTTCTTGATTGTGCAGACTGAAAAGGTTCCAAGGGATTTACTATACCTGGAAAAATACCCCCTTGCTTAGGTACGGACATTCACACATAGATCATTTACATTGAAAAACCTACTTGTAACAAGCAGGAAATCCTGCTGAGAACAAACTCACGATCAGGGTCTCGCCATCCACTTGTCCCTCTGGCAGCCTTTCCCTGTGGGTGAGGAACCAGGAGTGCCCCGTGGCCAGGGACGCACTGTGTGTCCTGAGAGCTGAACTGGAACATGCATCATTATTCAGAACAGAAAACCAAAACTCAAAATTCAAGTCAGGTGTAGAGTTTTCCAAGTCTTTGCATCACTTTCAGCCTTGCCTGCCATCGCACCGCTTCTGTAATGGTGATGCCCTCCCCAACAAGAGTCTCATAGGCACGAAGTGGACTTTCACAAGCTCCCTAGTGACACAGTTTCTGCATGTTTCTATTTTTAAATTCATGAGAAGAGGCAATGCGGCCCATGAAGGATACCTGTCCCTTCCAGGACCCCAGAGTGAAGGGTACAGGAGATTAAACAGGCATCTTGTAAGTGAGCTGTAGGGGAACAGTGTGCCCTTCTGGGGTGACACAGAACAATAGGCATAGAGGGTGTAGCTTTGATGATAAGTGTGTCCCTGTAAAACTATCACCACAGTCATATCTCAATAAAGTGGTTCAGGAACATAAAAAGAAGGCATAGGGAACATTAATTGAATGGGTTGAGGATATTGGGATTTTTTTTTAAGATTTATTTATTTATGCATAAAAGCTGGGGTACAGGCCAGAGGCGTGGGGCAGCGAGAGGGTTCACCAGAGATGGAGTGGGGAGCAGAGCAGGCAGATGGACAGAAATACACTGCTGAGGGGAGCAGCAGGCGAGGCAGGAGAGGTCTGTTGTGCCATGTGGGAATCTCCTGGGCCGGGTATTGAACTCACGTCACCGCTGCTGACAGCTCCACAGCGCAGCGCTTAACCGCTGCGCCACCAGGGAGGCCCGGATATCAGGATTTTATTGATAATGGCCACAAATTCCACAGGCCAGTGTGAGGTAACATTCCATTACCTAAAATGAAGGTGTAGCAGGCCCACACTCCCTCCGGCAACTACCTCTGGATAGATCTGCGCCTGGCTTCTTGGAAATGGAAGTCAGAATCAAATTAGAGGATTTGAAGAGCCACAGATAGAAAAAGGATGGAAGATTTGACCATTTGACCAGTTGCTCAGGCAAGGTCTTGCAAGCGTCCTATTCTTCAGCAAATATTCTAATAGGTTGTAAGTTGAACATAGATGCCAAATCCCTCTTCTTACTTCTACTGCCAGAGAAAGGATAGACCATGGGGAGATTATTGGAAATTTCAAGATAATTTATTTTTTTTAATTCTTTTTTAACTGTGTGGAATATGTAGGTATGTGGTAGATTTTCTTAGAGTAGAAATTACCTGCATTCAATTTGTATTTTGCAGACTTTCTCCCATATTACTCAATATCTGTATGTTTATGAGACAGGAGAGCAATAAAAAGGAAAACAGGGTGGATCTAACTTTGGACCCAATGGAAGGGCCCCAAACCAACATCATTCCCCTAAACATTGGTAATAGTTCCCACAATCTTCATTTTCTAGAAAGACTGAGTAAACCAATCAGATCTTATTCTAATTTTTGCATCTGGTACATTCACAAGAATCCCATAACATTAATTACCATCACTACTGTAAGGATCATCTGTACCTGAAAGTGTAGGTTCCATCATGTGCCCATTCTAGTGGTGAAGAATTCTGTCCATTTTGGGGTAACACATTTTAATTAGACGACCTGTCTTCAGCAAGGTGTCCTATTTTAACAAAGCTGTCATCCAGTGATCTAAGACAAGTGTCAGTGCAAAATTAGTTTTATAACTGATATCTAATCTTTGGTGTACAATGGCTATGATAATTTAATGGCAAAAATTAACCTTTATTGTAAGTAGGTTAAAAAATGACGACAACCTTCAAGAGCATGCAAATTAATGCTGGGAGTTGATTTTTGATTCATGTATTCTCTATAGTAGAAGACTATTGTAAAGATGTCAGTTCTGGTCAAATAATCTATAAACTTAATGCTAATTCATTAATAATTGTAAGTTTAAAATATATTGACAAATTGATACTTACTTTCATCTGGAAAAAAATAGAATTGAATAGTAATAGCCAGGAAATTTGGTGGGGAGGATTAAGGAGTTATGACCTACTAGATCTCAACGTCTGCTATAAAGTAACGGCAATGGGAATGATGTGGTTCGGCCGAGGAATAAGTAATAAATGAAAGAAGAGGTAATTTATAAGCAGAGTCTAGTTTGTGTTGAGTTTCATACACAGTAGAGTCAGCACTTCTAACCAATAGAGAAAATCATGATTATTCAGTCAGTGATTTTGGAGTAATTGACCTGAATTAGCAAGAAATTTAAGTTGAATCTCTAGCTCATATTTTACAAATGAAGAAAGCCCAGGTGAATTAAAGATTAAATACTTTAAAAGAAATTAAATGTATTATTAGAAGAAATTTTCCTTCTAATCTTTCAGTGAAAGATTTTTCATTGCTTGCCATGGTGGCTAGAAACCACAGAGAAAAAGAACACAAATTTGACTTCATAAAGTTTAGAATTTCCATATGACTGCCTACAACATCCATTTATTTCCTCAGTCAGCCTGTATTTTTTGTGTAGCTACTATATGCAAGCACAAATGGGAACAATAGGTAGCTGGTATGGCAGATGATGATTTAATGTTTTAAATGCATAAAAATTCTTACAAATCACTAGAAAAAAAGAACTTGAGAGATAGTAGTCGAAATAAAAAAAGCTAATAAGCAGATGGGAAGAAAAGTCTCCATAATCAAAGATGTAACTTAAAACAACAATGAGGTAATTACTTTTCACTTATCATGTTAATAAAGATTTAAAGACTTGAGAATATCCACTCTTGCTAAGGGTGTAAGTATATAGACATTTCAACTTCTCTTGTGAAAATATAAATTGTACAGTTTTTGGAGGGCAATTTGGCAATGTGTAATAATGTTTAAAATGTGCATAACTTTTCACCCAGCAGTTCTATTTCTAGAAATGAATCCTAAATAAATAACTGCACAAGCGTGCAGAGATTTATGCAAAAGGTTTGTAGCAATGCTTATACCAAATAAACGTGAAAATCACCTAGACATCTGTCCATAGGGGTTAGTTAGATGAATTAGGTCATATCTATACATTGAAATCCTATGAAACTGCCCCCAAATAACATATTAATTTGTTCAGCTACATGGAAACTTGCCCATAATATGTTATTATATTAAGAATGTCAGTTTTAGAATATGTGAAAATGACTCCATTTTAAAGTATATACATGCAGATTTCAAATATGTGTGTGTGTGTGTGTGTGTGTGTGTATGTATATATAGTAATGCATAGAAGTAGCATAAGAGTGTTAACGATAATCTCTGAAGGATGGGATTTCAGGGGATTTATATTTCTTTATATATGTTGGAATCTTCTGGAGTCTTAAAAATTGCTTTTATAGTAAAAAAAGGGATATTTTCATTTGAAAAATTTAAATCGTAAAACCATAAAAATAATCCATAAAAATTATTTTAAGGTCACAATTCTTCTCTGTACATGTTTTCCATGAGAGTTTATAGCATCCTTGGCCCCACTTTATGCTGCCCTGCGCAATTCGCTTTGTCAGTCTCAGCAGTCTTTTTGGAGAGCATTTCTGTAGGTCCAGACACAGATTCATAGAGATGACTGGGCGTGACGCTTCACTCTAAGGAGTTTGCCAATTTTATAATGTGGTCACTTATGATATAGTAAGAAGAACTCTCAGCTGAAGGAGACTAGTTCATTTACCAGCAGTAGCTGCTATGGGGTCCTTAAAGAAATGTATTTAAGGGCATCCTAGAGATTTATAATAAGACTCACAGCAGTGGCCACTGAGTTCAGTCCACCATCTGTCTGTGTTTGTCCTGCCCACACACATGTCTTCACAGGACAGGTCAGAGCTAATATTTCTCATAATGCACTGCCTGCCTTGTGGATGTTTATGTCCAGAGCAGCCCTGTCCCCCCTCCTGGTATCACCTCATTTTTTGGCTCCCCCATTCTTGAAAAATTGAAAAGTTGCCTTGAAAACACTGGGTAGTGGCAAACCACCTCTTTGGCCTGTAGAAAAGGCTGTTTATCTCAGCATCAGCTCCCCACAGGGATGGGCTAGCTCTGCTCCTGGGCAGATTGACAGAGTTCTGGTTCTTGGACTCATGCTAACAACCCCACTTGTTGTGATTCCCAGGGGCTCAGAAGCTCTCCTTCCTCCCGCCTTTAGTGGCTAATATAAGTCCATCTGGCTTCCTGTGATAAGCAGAGCCTTTCCTGCTGGTCCTGTGGGCTAAGAGAGAGCCCTGATATACTTGTTACAACTCACATCAGTAAGAGTACAAAAATGTCAGCCCAGGGAGACCAGATTACACATGGACTCTGTTCTTTCAGGTCTCCATATGTCCTCTGGGGAGGGAGGAGCATTTACACAAATAGCCAAGTGTACAGCACAGAATGAGCAAACGCAGCTATGGATGCTCAGAGCAAGGAGGGCCACAGCCTGCTGCAGAGACACAGGAGGCTCAAAGGAACAGGGAGCCTCTAGGATATGCTCATTTTTGATGGACAAGCGACAGGGAAGAATGTAAAGAAATATCCTAGATGTCTCTTATAGGAGCAAAGTTTAATCACTGGGATACTTGGAATCTATGTGTCCCAGAAAGTACCTGAAAACATATTGATCTCTAAAGGCCTATAGGGGCAGAAGAACATAAAGGGGGGTATATATACCTGACAAGTATCAGTGGGTTCTGAAAGATAGGTAAGTTTAAGATGTCTCCCTGTTGATAGTAAGAAAGAAAGAGAAGGCCAGAGGACTTTTGGGGACCTATGACGGGAGTCAGAAATAGCAGGGACCTGGTCTGAGAAATCTGAGATTCTGATTGAATCTTTCCCACACGTGTTTCAAATAATCTTCCTCAAATCATAATCTATTCTTTTTTTTTAAAGGTTTATTTTTTATTTATACATACAAGCTGGGGTACAGGCCAGAGGCGTGGGGCGGCGAGAGGGTTCACCAGAGACAGAGTGGGGAGCAGAACAGGCAGATCAGAAATACACTGCTGAGGGGAGCAGCGGGCGAGGCAGGAGAGGTCTGCCGCACCATGTGGGATTCTCCCCGGCCGGGCGTCGAACTCGCGTTGCTGCTGCCGTCAGCTCCACAGCGCAGTGCTTAACCGCTGTGCCACCAGGGAGGCCCATATAATCTATTCTTAAATAACCTTCAGTGTCTCTGTTTATATCCTGCCAATTCTTCAACATCCAATCAAATGATAGCTTCCTTGGTGTCTTCACGGATTGTCCATAGAGGTGATGTGCTCTTCTGTGAACTCCTGTAGCTTTCCTAGCTCTTTTACTTAGCATTGATCTAGATGGCGTTGCTGTAGACCGTGTTGATCTAGACAGTTGATCTAGATGGCATTGCTGTAGACCGTGTTGATCTAGACAGTTGATCTAGAGAGCATTGCTGTAGACCGTGTTGATCTAGACAGTTGATCTAGAGAGCATTGCTGTAGACCGTGTTGATCTAGACAGTTGATCTAGAGAGCATTGCTGTAGACCGTGTTGATCTAGACAGTTGATCTAGATGGCATTGCTGTAGACCGTGTTGATCTAGACAGTTGATCTAGA